>QWTY01012043.1:7896-23389 GCA_008033365.1 Pseudorectes ferrugineus
TCCTCCTCCAGTGGCCTTTTTGATAGAGACCACCAGTTTCCACTGACCCAGAACTCCATCCCCTCCTCTTCCCTGACACAAAGACAGCTGGCTGGCTGACTAAGGAGCCACTTCTTTGCATGTTGCAATAAGCAATTTCTCACTGAGTTAATAAATTGTTGGGGTTTTTCTCCTCTGGATCCTTCCAGTTGTATTTTTTACCCTACTCCATAACTGGCTTTCTGAAATTGGGTAGGTGAATTATACCTTGGGACACAGGCATAATCTGTTATGTGCAAGGTTGTCAAAGTCCTGCCAAAAGCAAACCAACAAGCGGGCAGGCCTTTGTTTATCCTTCTTTCAGGAGAAAAAAAAAGAAAGTAGAAACAGGATTTGGGTGTGAGGCTTGGAGCATCTTTTGCTGGTAAAAATAACTAATAACTAGTCTCTGGGAACACAATCCAATCTTAAATCTCTCCAGACTTAACTCTGATGGCTGTCTTGTTTGTAGTAAACAAAAGCCAGCAGAGCACTGCTGCTGACACCAAGACATACAGGGACACCTTTTGTGGTACTTTCACAGTCAAGCAGGTTACAGACCAGATTTACAGGTGAGACAGTTTTGATGCACAGCTGTAACTTGATTATAAGGAAATGCACTGATATTTAGTGTTTAATCACCACCATCTGCTCAGCGCCACCACAAAAGCCAGAGCATCCAAACCCACATCAATGACTGATCACCTTTGCAGAAAGGAACCTTGCTCATTTACTCTCTGCCTGTGAAGAGGTAATACAGCTTAAATCTCACTGTTGCCTACATCCCATTTACAAAGGTGGGAGTGGGATTTTCAACTAGGACTAGTTTTTCTAAACTTGTGAAGCCAGGACAAGACTCTGACCTTGGATTTCTTCCACGGTGCGATGACAGCGACCATGTTCCCATATGGAGCAAAAGCTGGGAGCTGTTTCCTAGACACCTCTGACACATGTAAAGGCAAGTAAATAAAAATTAAAAGCAGCTGTTAGAAGTTTCATATCCAATGTATCCACTGGCTGAAGGAAGATCGTACTGTGGTAGGAAGTGCAATTGTCTCTAAGTTACAGAAATATCCGGCAATGTGAGGTGCTGTAACAAGAATTAATACAAAACTGTACCAGTCCATATGAATGTCAATGATAGAAAAAACTACAGGAGAATAAGAAAAACAAGTCAAGCTTCAAAATTCAGTAAACCTAGCGTCTTTGCTCTAAATTTTCAATTCCCCTGATTTCATTGCCTTGCAACATTATCTCAGTTACAGCTTGCATTAATTTGCCAATCAATTAAAATATGAAGTGAAGCTATCACAGAAAATGTTTTGGAGTTGAATTGAGAGGCTAAGGAAATTCTAATTTGAGGAGATATTTTCTAAATACATACCAGTAATTGGAACAAAATTGCCTGAAATTAAGCTTACGATGGATATTCTTCACAAGTTTGACTTGCTTTAAGAACAATTACCTTTTTTTTTACTTTTTATGATAATTATACAACTATTCTGTAGCTATCATTTCAGTCAAAATAATCTGTACATGAACACTATTTAAAGAAAAAACATTTATAGTAATATTAACCTGTAAATCTAATTTGCGGTCTCTGCTTTAGGAAACCTGGAAGGTAGAGCCTTATCATATGCAAGTGGTAATTTGCATTAACCCTGTGGGTCATCAGACTCTTTAACACTTCAGCTCACAAGACACAGCAACAACAGTGCCTTGAACAGCCTACTAATTTTCATAGCTCATGTTCTGTTAATTCACCTCCCTCCCCATGGTTATTGCCCTTACACACAGCAGTGACTCCTGCAGATCCTTAAATTAAGTAATTGGCAATCAATACAACCTTCAAATATATCGGATTTTAAAGCTGTTTTCTCACAACTCATTCTGTATAGGCAGAGTTGCTAGCTGGGCCAGCCGAAGAGAGACGTCGTTTATTGTATTGCATTTTGTCCTCCCATCACTATGAAAATACATAGAAGAGGGAAGTGACTGACACGCACAGCAGCTCTCTAACAATCCTGCCAGCATCAGCTGAGCTGTCACTACTAATTCATAAGTATTGGTACAGTTTCACAGCAGAGGGTTCCTAGGAAATGGCAAAATGCTGTCCAAAGCAGAGCTGAAAACTCTTGACTATCCGACCACATCATCCTTAAATTAAGAACCAGGAGTAACGAGAGTCCTCTCTCTGTAGTCATTGCATACAAATAGTGGTTCCAAAAGCTACTCCTGTGTTAGTTCTTTGAATGCAGAAGGAGTGATACTCTTATCCTATTTACCAATGTTATTGACAGGGATCATCAAGCATTTCGAGGGAGCAAAGTATGTGTTACACATTGTGTCAGCAGGGAGCCAAGTGAGCCCAGTTTCTCCAAGAAGGATATGGCTTAACTCTGGTGCTCACTGAGCAAGCAGGACTCCTATCATAAACATTACCAATAGTCCCAGAACTTCTATTACTAAGTAGAGCCAGCACTAACCAGACAGTCAAAGCAAGATCTTTGCTCCAGACTGTTTCTTCACTTGGTATCTGTGAAGATTAGATGTGTGTATGATGAAACCATATGAAAATCCTGGGATGTCTAGCTAAAGTTTGGGTTTTACCAGAAAGTATCACATCTGGCTTCCGGCTGAGGGCACTGTGAACAATGCAACAGGAGCACCTGAGGACTTCAGGTAACATGCAGCTGTTGCTTTGCCTGGTACTTTAATTTGGTTTTGTGACATTTTCTGACACCCACCAGCAGGACAAAGCTATGCTGAAGGGGATGTGCAAGACTTAGAGACTTCAAAATCATTTTTAAAAATCACATGGGACTCTTGTCTGTACTTATAATGGTAAAAAACCCCTCTAAAATTAAAAATGCAATGCATTATGTATTGAAACACAGATGACTTCTGCTGGCAGTGTGACTAATTGCCACTCTCAGGCATTTTTGCACTGCTGAGACAAGGGAATACAAGAGGTGACCTTCTTACCACTTCCCTCTCTGAGCTTGCAGGGAAGTAGCACATCTGTTGGTGCAGGGCAGGCACTGTGAAAGCAAGGGGCAGCAGTGCTGGGATCATCTAACCAGAATGTCACTGACAAGCTGCTCTGCTGAAGGTGGGTACTGGTGTCATTGGTAATATTGGCACTGCAGGTCTGGCTGCAGCAAGTCTCTGTTTGAGATCCTCCCTTGCACAGCCTCTACCGCACTTTGGCTGTTTGGGGTTTGACTCCTACGATGTCAGTACCTGCCAGGAATTCTGGCTCTCTGCTTTCTGCAGACCATCCCTGCTCTGCCCGGCAGGGTGCAGGCCTGGGAACACAGACCTCTTGGCTTGACCATCACTGTGTGTCCTCAGAGCCATGCTGAATGCTGAAGCACCAAGCCCTGCCTTGCTCTGAGCAAGGACGAAGTAAACTCCTTTCAAGCACACAGCTGGTCTCCTTGCTAGCTGCTATTATGTAGAGTACTCATCCACACTCACCACTCAGGAATTTCTCATTTTAACTACAAAACTTACATTTAATTCTTTGACCAACCCGCTTGCAAAATGTGGTATTTCTAGACTAGAGCATTTTAGGCATCAGTAGGCTCCCAGTTTTAAGAGTCTAGGATGAAACACAGGTAAGAACACATTGTTCATACCCAGTGAGTAACCAAGAGAGAAGGTAATGAATGTTCACCAAATACAACCTGACAGCTCAGCTATTTCTTTTCTTTGTTCTCTTTCAACTAATCAAAAAATTTCTTCTACCCAAATTTCAGCACATATCTAATACAATATTTAGCAGAAATATCTATTATACCTATGTGAGAAATCCTTGAATAATGGGGTTTATAAATCAAGAGGCTGATATAACCTTATCTATATCTGTCCTACAAGAGCATCTCATTAATGCAGAATGATAATCCCAGCCCTAAGTTTTGAATTTGGGAGGTTTTTTAAGCTAAGGAGAAAATAAGTCATAGAAAATGAGAAGCCTTTAATTACACAGTGGAGCACGGAGTGGTACTCCTTTCTAAACTTTATTGCTTTTGAAAAAAACATATACAAAGTGCATTGCCATCCATGAATCCTGCAGGGCAGCTAGCTGGAACAGCATGGAACAGCTGGTTATCCCTAGTAAGGGGGATCTACTGCCCTGGAAAAGACTGGGTTGGTTTTTTCCCAAGCTCTAGTACGTACTCCCAGCTCTGGAGTGACCAGAATAGCATGCTTTGGGTTCTCAGACCAGTGAGGTCTGCTGGGCCTCATCTGGTTCCTTCTGGCTCCTGAGCATGAAGCACAGCATGAAGCAGATCACAGCAAACAAACTCATCCCAGAGCTTTTAAAATATTAAACCAGCACTTTATTCCAGCTTTAGAATAGCTCATCAGATCAACCTTTCCCTGTTCAGAACACTTCTGTAGCATTTTTGACACATCTGAGTCTTTGCTGGCCTGATGTCACCCAAGGAAGAGTGAAGAAACACTAAACAGGCCCTGGGATGTTTCATATCCCTGTAGATGTGAAAATAATATAAT
Organism: Pseudorectes ferrugineus; assembly: GCA_008033365.1. Lineage (NCBI taxonomy): Eukaryota > Metazoa > Chordata > Aves > Passeriformes > Pseudorectes > Pseudorectes ferrugineus. The sequence goes on from QWTY01012043.1 coordinate 12,436, forward strand.
GCAAATATTTTTCTACAATGTATGTCAGATACAGTTTAAAGATGAAAGGGGTGATGCGTTTTCTTAGAACTTGTTTCAGATTAACTCTGTAATTTTTGTTCATCTCTTCACAAACAGAAATATGCCATTTACATTTATAGACTTCAAGTGAAAAATGAAATGGTATCTTTATGTTATACATGTATCATTCATACATGTATCATTCATACCTCCAAGGTAACAAATTTTACTTGATTCAATGAATCTAGATCAGTGGAATTTAGACTTGCTAAACTAAAATAATAATCCATGAGGGTCTTTATCTTCCGTTCTGTCTTTTACCCTCATCCTCAGAAGCACGTTTAAGGAACCTTCAGGAAAATAAAGATCAGAGATAAAATAAAAGATAATCAAAGCCAGCACCAAACTTCTCAAAATTAAGGGTCAGATTTGAGCAGCTGAAGCAGTGTTACGGTGAGCATTGCTGGTCAGGAACCCTTGGCACACAGCTCAGGGGCACTGCAGTGCCAGCATGCTGGAAAAATCATCTGACATTTGCTGAGAAAGGCAGAAGGTTTGCCCTCTCTGAGGTGTGCTCTAATGGGAGTTTTGAACCAAGATGTGCTTTCCCAGACATCAAAACAGGGCTGCATTATACATCTCTCCTCATCCTTAGTCACTGCAGGGATTCAGCTTTACTCTGCAGCTCAGCCACCAGCTCTCCCTTCCCTCAGAAAACAATGGATTTGTGCCAGGAACACACAGGTGTCATGGTTTAGGAATGATATTCTCCAATTTAGTACCCCCACTAAAACCAGTCCCACTGCCTGCTCCAGTTGGAAGCACAAAAGATGAAGGTCATGGGTTGAGATAAGAACAATGTACTGGGAACAGCAATGAGATAAGAAAATGAACAGTAACAATATTAATAACAGAAGGAACACCCTTCTTCCTGGAAGCTACAGTGAGTCCCTTTCTCCTGCCATGACAATTAATGACGTGGTACCAAAAAAATCTGGGTCCCGGCCACATCCCCACAGTCAGGTTCCCTCCTGGCTACTGCAAAAAAATTTAACTCTGTCCTGGCTGAAACCAGGACAACAGGAAGCAAAAATTTTGTTAGGGACGAGCAAAGGCCAGACCAGTACTGCAAGCAGACAAGAGGTCTTGAGGTTCAAACAAGCCCTGAGTGAGGGCAGCTGACCTGAACCCAGCTGGGATGACTCAGCTATTTCCCAGCTGTGCCTGATGAAGCAATAATTAGGCTTCACTGGCTCATTTTGTTCTTTCTTTGTTCTGGTCCCTACATAAGCATCCCCTCTGGGGGGGTGGAGTTGATGATGGTTGTAAGATGGACCCTTGCCTTACTGTGGGATGGGAAGAGTGATAGTGTTGGAGTCTGAAGGATTGGGGAAGCCAGAGCGGAGCAGCCCAGTCTAGACTGGGACCAGGAGAGGGATTCAATGGCTGAAAGATAAATTGTGTCCCTGTGGCAACGATTCTCCCCTTTATCTTCAAGAGAGAGAAGGTAAGTACTGTCTGCTGATATGTCCCTTATTTAAAACACTCAAGTCAAAGCTGAAAATAATCTTCTCTGACTGCAGTAAATCCATGTTGTTTGTCACTATGGCTGTTGGTGCTTTGTAGTTTTAGATGCCAGCACTAATGATTTACAAGGTTCAATAATGTGCAAGAGGGCTCTGGTTTTGGTAGCTGCCTGGTCTCTCACAGGATGAAGTTACAAAATAGATGATAAACAGTTGGGGGATCCAGAGATTTTCTGCTGCTGCAGGGCAAAAACTGATTCCTTTCAGGCTTTACCAGTAATAGAGACAGAATAAATAGACTGTACTAAGATCAAATCATGTTGGATTTATAGGTAGGAGTTGGGATTTGATAACAAATCAAGTGTTTTAGGAATAGTGTATTTTTCTCAAAAACATCCAAACAAACCCAAATCAAAAACCCTCTGGCTTGAAACAAAGAGGTGGTAAGAACTATTCCCCTTCTCTGAGTCTGACATTCTTGAAACTAAAGCCACCTGGGAGCACTCATAGCTGTGAACTTTTAATGGTGTGAAAGCCAAGAGACTGTCTCTGATTCTAATTTACAGTACTGTAGCAATCAGGTCTGAACCCTCTTAAAACTCCCATGACAGCCAAAGAGTGTTGGGTTTTGGCTCCTTTCCATTTTAAATGTGGATATTTGCAGTGCAGGTACCTCAGTGATAGTTGTCAGTTTGCACTAAAGTGGATGGGGAGTAGCCTTTTCCGTGGACTCTTTTGCAGTTTTGTTATCTTAATTTAAAAGACAGCTGTAGCTCACAACTGGTAAATCTGGCAATGCCCGAGGCTTAAGCTGGTATTAATTTTCCCAAGAGCACAGCAGAAGTGCAATCTGAAGAACCTTTTCTCATCAGTTTTTTACTGAGTGGCCTTCCAGGGTTTGGCTTGTTTTTGGGCAACCAGGGAGAAGAGTACGAGGAACTGAAGGGGTGCTTGCGACTTAAAAGGGAATAATTTAATTTATAACACCTTTGGAAAGCAGCAGCTCTGTGTGCATGGTGCTGTGACTTCCCCCTTGCCATTTCAGTAGAATGAATGCATTGTGAGCTGCATCTTGGTTGTAAGCCGGCGGAAAGGTGCTAAGACAGGCCCAGCTGGGCCTTTGCAAAGGAAGATTTTCAGCTGAAGAGTTGTCTGATGCTGTGGGGCCCAGGTGAATAGGAGACCCTCAAACTACTTAGTTTTGTCTAGCTGGGCGTTGCACAAGGCTGCTGACTTCTCCTGGCTTCGGTCTGATACTGCCTTGAGTTGCCTCCCTCCCTCCTAGGAGCATCCATATGGCAGTGATCTGGCTTCCTGGAAGGAAATTGCTTGAGGCAGGTGCTTGTAATCTTAGTTTCATTCTACACTAGCACAGTGTATCTCTATCAATTTGATACTGAGACACAAAGCTGACAATGTAGAGGTTGGAGCAGGAATTGAGGCTTTTACTCAGTTTTTATACTTTCATTATCCTGCTTATAAAGACTTTCTCAAAATCTGAAAGCATTTCAGCTTTTTTGTATTGCCATCGCTCTTACATAGTCCTGAATCACTTCCAGAGGAGTGACTGGGTCCAGGAGCTCTGGCTGCACCTGGAACAGCTGAGAGAGAGGCAGCTGGAAGAGTGTGCCTCACTGTCACTAGTGGTGAAATAATACGTGTATGTGACATAGTGAGCCACCAGCTGGGCGGCTGTGCAGCTCTTGAGTACAAAGGGGAAAAATAAATCTGAGTTAAGCTCTCCATGCCAAATACAAATGGGTATATGAAAATTATAACAGGAATTTTGTAACTTTGGCAGCTGGCACTCTTGGGTAGTGCCTCCTTCCCAACATACACTGATGTTCAGGATCTGCTCTAGTGAAAAGGAAGGCCAAGACTTTCCATGAGTAAAGAACAAGAAAGACAAGGGCTGAAAAGTTGTTGTTCCCTGCTTTATGAAGTCAGGTGAGGTGAAGGAGATGAATTAGAAAGCTGGTGCAGTGTTCAAACAGCTGGAGAATGGGCCGCCTCTGTTTCTAGGAAGCACTTCATTGACCAGTCTGATTTCATACTTCACTATTTTTTAACTGTGTACAAAGGCTTGTTTGTAGCATAAAGCCTTCCAATAGTCTAAATAGAAAAGTTTTTAATCTTAAGACACTTTCACAGACTCATGGAGTGGTTGAGATTTGACTTCTGGAGGTCATCTTGTCCAACATCCCCTCCCCACTCAAGCAGTGCCACCCAGAACCAGTCACTTCGACAGCTTTTAAATGTCCCCAGGGATGGAGACTTCACAACCTTTTTGGGCAGCCTGTGCCAGCACTTGGAGACTCTCATAATAAGGAAATGTTTCCTGATGGTCTGAGGGAATTTCCCGTGTTTCAGCTTGTGCCCATTGATCCTTGTGTTGTCACTGAGCATCAGTGAAAACAACCTGGCTCTGCCTTTTTGGACTCTCCCATCAGGTATTTATATGCACTGGTCCCCCTCTTCTCAAGGCTGAACAATCCCCACTCTCTCAGCGTTTCCTTGTAGGAGAGATGCTCCAGTCCTTTAATTATCTTGTTGTTCCTTGGTAGCACACAGTTAGAAAAGCCACCATGGATGGCGACCTGAGCATCTGAGTCAGTTTCTGTGTATGAGACATACAAACTAGGGAGCAATTAACTTTAAAAAGGACAAGTAAAGAGAGCTTTAAATCAATGCAGACAAGAAGTGATTGTTTAGTGGATAGTAGTAGACTCTTGGCTGAAGTAGGATTAATTTTTTTCTATGGAATGTCTGATATCTTCAATCTATGCCTTTGATACATGGATTTTTTTTGTTTAGGTTTTGTTTTTTGAATGAAGTGAAGGGACTTTTCCCAGAAGTTGTTTCTATTAGGAAAGAATGCCTGATGGCTGTTGATATTTAGAGTGAGGATTGTTTTGGCATTTAAATGTAGTTTATATTTATATATTTTAATGGCATAAGGGAGTTCATGAAAATGGGCTGTAGGAAAATAGCTAGTAGAAAATTTTGCTAAATTTAGCAAAGTCTTAAATTATTATCATTCATTTCTTTAACTTACTTGGTTAAACCTTTACCTAGTTGCTCACAGTGTGATTAAGCACTTACCCATGAAATATCCTGTAAATGCTTTGACACAGATTGCTAACCTTGGACAGCAGTATGTCATTGTGATAAGAATAAAAATATCTCTCAGAAAGACAGAGGTCATAATTGCTGTCAAACATCCATCTGTATTTGCAGCATAAGAAAAAAAACCCCTGGTAATATAAAGCTTCTGAGATTAATTCCTTAAGAAAATCTTTTAAGTACCACCAGTTTTGGAGAGAACACCGAGAGTATGCATGCACTACCAATGAGAAGGGGATCATTAACAGGTATAAACACTCACAGACACCGTTCAGGGCTTTTACAAAAGATAGGGCAAGGTGTGTAAAAAGCTGAGGGTTAAAGCACACCACAAGCAGGATTAGTATTGCGTTCTTTAGGCTTTGCTTGGTTCACCCTTTTTTTTCCCCCTTACGTGAACATGTCTACACTGTGATATGAACCTTAATTTCTAGATGCTGGCTGCCTTCTGGCAAAGGTAGAGTGTTTGAGAACCACGGTTTTAGAGTCTGGGCCCTACATTGCTGATTACTTAATCTTGTCAGTATAGTTCTTGATGTGGGCTGTTTGTTCTTTGAGGGTTTTTGGTTGGTTGGTTGGTTGGTTTTTTATTATTATTTCCATGCAAATGTTTTAAGTTGAGAAGTCAATACCTAAGAAATCGATTTACCATTAAGAAGTCCAGTGCCCTTACAGGAAACCTGCAGCCACAGATGGCAAGCTCTTAATGCCTAAGTAGCCAGGACCCACAGCTAGACTGTAGGTCTGCTTTTAGAGTCCTTGCAGAAAGAGCATCTCTGAAAAGTCTGTCCCTCTAATGCCATAGTAATGCCATCGATTTACCTTAAATTCAACTTGATTTTTTTTTCTTAGAGACCCTATTTTTTTTCTTGTGTGCTGACAACAAAGGCAAATTTCTGGCCTAGAATATACTTAACTACTCACTGGCAACCTAATTTCTTGAAATTTGGCTTCTACTGACACCTTTGCAGCTACATTAGTTTTAAATCTGCTTAAGCCTACTGAAAATGTCATAGGCAGACAGTGGGTTGGCAAATCTATTCCTTGGCTCTTACTAAAGGTATGTGCAGTATAATATAGCGCTGGTGAAATACCAGAGGGAAGGAGGGGGAGTCATTCCAAGGCACACACTCAGACTGGCACAGAGTGAGTGTGTTCTGCCCTTTGTGCACTGCAGGAGAGGTGAAGTGGAAAGAGATGCTCATCTATTCCCAAAACATTTTTTAGGGCTTCTTGGGGGAGCAGGATAGCAGTAAGGAAACTTCTAGCAAAACCCACTATTTCAGTACATGTTGAAACTCCTTGTTGTAATTCTAAAATGAGTAGTTTATCAGCTCTACTAACATGTATATTAAATTTGCCTCAACCCTGCCAAACCAAGGTGTTTGGGAAACTGAAAGGGCAATTAATTCCATGACAGACCCTGTGCTTATATGTATAAAAGATGGTTGGTGAGGACAGAAAAATAGTATTTCTTGCATGTGTCCACTCACAGAGACATAAATACTGATTGTATTGACTTTAAGCAGTAACTCAGGGATAAATTTTTAATGCAGAGTCAGTTCCTATATGGCACTCTAAATACTAAGCTGAAGGCTAAACATAAATGTTTGCAATCTTCAATCAAGAAACTTCAATGGTGGTGTGGGAATAGGTAATTGGCCAAATTATTTACCGACTTTGATATGAATGCTTATTCAGTGCTTGCTTCCCTGGAGCTAAAGCAGGAGATAATTGCCCCAGCCTTTAGTCTCTGTTCTTTCTCAAGCTCTAAGATAAGAGCACATTTTTAAGGTGATTATTACTTAATTACCACCATTATGCTGCTAATACCCACCAGATAAACACAGCTTTCCTTTTTGAGTGTTGCTGAACTAGAATACTAAGTGGTCCCAGGTTGGGGATGGGACTGAACTGGGATATCCCCCTCCCTGCTTTGCTCCTTGGTGGGGAGGACAAGGCCTTGGAGTGCCTGATGGGGTGGGGGCCTCCAGGGGCCAGGAGCGCCTCTCCTGAGAGAGGAAACTGGCCTTGATGGGGAGGGGCGAGCTCCAGGGAGATGCCAAGGCAGAGGGTGTGGGAGCCAGCTGTGATTTCTCTTTTCCATTTTATTTTCTTTTTCGTTAATGTTTATTACACTTTCTTTGGTATAATCCTGTCCTTTTATACACAGTTGTCTTCCGTGTGTGTATATATATATAAAAGTATAATATACTATATGTGTGTATATATATAACTGAAATAATGCCATGTTATCTTGTGTTGCTACTTGAGGCACTTCTTATTGGAAGGGCAGTCCTCAGGACTGATTTTTTACATCTGCTTCATTATGGCATTAATATTTTTGATTTTTGCCTTGTGACTTCTGCCAGTCTAGGAAGGAGGGTAGATGGGTGTGGAATATCTTGGTTTTAATCACATCATGTAATCCAACTTTTTGCTACACACATTTTGTTTGAGAGGGGCATAATACTACTATTAGAAACGAGGAAAAAAACCCCTCTCTTTTTCTTAAGCATCTATTTATATCAGCTATCCAAGCAAAAATAGATTAAGAAAAAATACTCTTATTAACTAAACTGCCATATTTTATCCAATCTCTGTGGAAACAGATGTGCTATAAACTTATTTCCTTTGCAACTGGGTTAAAAGCTAATAAATAAATGCAGTGACTGCAGACAAGGCTGACAGGCTTAAGCTTCTGTATGTAGAGTGATGTTTTTTTCAAAGATCCTTGAAAGGTGTGACGGTTTTTTCTTTCTGGATTAGTTTATATTAACCTTAAAGAGCCCTAAAATCAGCAGTGTCAAGAAGAGATCACATTTGAGGTGTTTGTAATCGCCTTTAAGAAGTGTAACTTAGTTGTGTGTAATGACATTGTCCTATTCATCAAGTTGTTATTTAAAGTCAAACTTTCCAAGAAGTTTTCAGTGGGAGCCTTGCTTTGGGCAGAGAAATGGAAAGTGTACTGGTTTTGTCCACTTGGTAGTAATTTCTAAGGTACAGGAAATGCCGTAAATAATAACGTGAGCAACAACATTGACAAGCTTATATAATTTTTAATTAAATGGTTTGGTTTTTCAGCTTTTTTATGTTCAAAGGTTGACTATCTCTGGACATGTGAACGAAAGAAGTCAATCAAACCCACATATGAGTCAATGCCTGGGAAAGCAAGGCATTCTTCTGCAAGAAGAGCAGCTAAATGAAAGAGGCATATTAGGAAATATTAGTCTCCTAATCCCATTTTTCTAAATAATGTTATAAGTACTGATTTGCAGGGAAAGAGAACCAAACTGCCTGCAGTAACAAGAATGTGAATAGTTATCAGAAGAATTTCTTTGCCAAATGCTACCAAGCTCTGAGTTAAGTGGGTTAACCCAGAAGTCAGCAGCCTCATCTATCACCTACTGCCTTTTCCACGGATGGTTGTGCGTTGTCCCGAAGCAGAGTACTCTGGCAGCAAAGGGAGGGTGTCCTAACAAAACTCTAATCTGCACATCAAAGGGAGTGACTATTCCCTTTTATCTGGGGACACTGGGGCTGGGGTGCTGGGTCCAGCTTTGGACACCCAGGTCAGCTCCTTGCCACCAAATGGGTAGCACAATCTGCACTTTGAGAAATCAGATGAGTTTGAAAGTCAAAATAATTCTCTTCTACTAAAGCTATCACTAATTTTCCTTTCACAGCAAGCAAGCAGACATTTTGGGGAGGAAGCAATTCCAAGTGTGGGCAGCAGACTGACAGATCCTATGGTATATCTTGTTTGTGTATAAAGTCTGGCTCGTATTTCATAATAAACTCAACTGTTATTTTGATAGTTTACTGCCATTTCACTGGTTTTGCTTTTCAGCCTGCCTGCATGATCTTTGCAGGAACTGGGATTTAGGGGATGAAATAACATTGATATTCTGCTCATGTTTCAGCCACTTGGATTTTCTATTTGTTCACATCTGTATTTTTATAGAAAATTGGTAAGTGCTGTAATTATAGTCTGCTGAAAGCAAGTAGGTCAGAACTACACTTTCTATTCCAGAGGGGCTGCTGGCACTGGAAAGACAGAAATACAGCTGGATGTTTTTACTTGTCTGGGTGTTGCTGCCATTCATTAAACTTCTCACAACTGCTCACCAAAATACTTTCAGAGGTACTGAACAAAACCAACCAAATCATCTGTGTTTAAAAGGTCCTCTACTCATGTGTTGCAATTCTCTGGCACAAAAGATTTTTTCAGGACATCATGCAAGATTTATACTAACTGTTGAGGGAAAATTTCTTAGAGTGTATTGATGACGATTTCTTCACATAAATGACTGAGAATCTGGTGAGAGGAGAGACCTTGCTGGACGTCCTGCTCACAAAGGAAGAATGGGTAAGGGATGTGATGGTTAAGGGTCGCTCTAGCTACAGTGACCATGAGATGGTTGTGCTCAGGATTCCGAAGGGATTAAGGCAAAAAGCAGGATCACATCCCTGGGCCTCAGAAGAGCAGACCTCAGCCTGTTTGGGGACCAAGAAGAATACAAATATACTGCCCAATTCTGCAGGGATAGGGTTAGGAAAGCCAAGGCCTGGTACGGGATACAAAAGGTGATAAGAATGACTTTGATGAGTACCTCAGCAGAAAAAAGCAGGCTGGGGAAAACTTGAGCCCACTGGTGAAGAGCACCTGGTGGCAACGGGCACAGGAATGTCTGAGGTACTGGATCCCATCTTTATCTCAGTCTTTACTAGTAGGACTGGCCAGAAGTCTGGAGCAAGGGAGATGTCCTCCTCCTTGGTGGAGATGAATCAGGTTAGGGAACACTGAAGCAAACTGGATGTACTGAACAAACTGCCCATGGGATGTGTTGGGACATACCCATGAGTGCTGTGAGAAGTGGCTGATATCATTGCAAGACCACTCTTAATTACCTTTGGAAGGTCATGGGAAACAGAGGAAGATCCTGAGGACTGGAAGAAGGTGAATGTCACTTTGATCTTCAAGAATGAGGATCTAGGTAACCCTTAACTTTCCTTACCTCTGTTTACATTTAAATCAGTCATGTGGATTGTCAGTTGCAGTCACTATTGTATCTTCTGTCTGTTCTCTTATTTATTCATCTATATGTCATTTGTGGGTTAGGTGAGTGATCTCTCCTGTCCTTATCTCAACTCATGAGCTTTCATTATATTTTCTCTCCTCTGTCCAGTTGAGGAAGGGAGTGATAGAAAGGCTTTGGTGGGCACCTGGCATCCAGTCAGGGTTAACCCACCTCAGTCAGAAAATCAAATATTTTCAGTGTTTGTCTGACTGCATAAAGATAGTGACTAAAAAGAGCATGAATAGTTAATCTGTAATACAGATTCAGAGATGACAGTGAGAGAGGACAGACAACAAAGCATAGACACTAAGGTGGTGTGTGAGGTTTTTTCATTTTTTTTTTTCCTGTCCTATGTACTCAAGACTGGCACACCTAGTAATTCTATGCAGCTCTCCTGGATTCTCACTTTTAATAAGCATACTAACATAGAACAGGTTTCATTTTAAATGATACCTTTGTGTTGGCTGCACCAGCTTGCTGCAGTGCTGAGATGCCTGGGAAAATGAGCTGAACCAGCCCACTCCTGGCATCTCAGAGGTGTTTAGAAAAGCAGCCGATGAAAACACTACACCTACCTCTTCTGAAGGTGGCTGCTGCACTTGCATGCAGCTGTTCTTTCTTATGTATAAATTTAAATTGTAAGGACTGTAATTTTTGCTGGCACATCATGAAAGTGGCACTAAAGACAGAAGATACGCTCCCAAAGCTACGTGAGCCAGGAATGATTTCACCTTTTCCAGCCTCAAGAACGGTGTTTGAGGAACACAACAGCTGATGACTACTGAGAGCTTTTTTCCTTTTAAGATGCAAGAGATCTCTTCCTGCTCAAATAATTTTTTCCCCCCTAAAAATTGTTTGGGTTTTTATTCATACCCCACTGTTATTAATTTACACCTTGCCAGGATTTGTATGACTGATTTTATTGCTGTTGTTCTGGGAACAGAATTCTCAGCCATATGGCATGACATCTTCATTTCTGCATGACAGGAGACAGGATCCATTACTCAGTTTTGCAGTGCTGCAAAAAGGTACCTTCATGAAGGTTTGTCTTACGGAAACTCCATATTAAAGCAGAGAACAAGAAATACATATAATGAACAAATTCTTTCCCAAGGGGTAATTTGTACTCTAAATGCTCAGAAGAATATTTTGGTCTTTTGCCTAAAGCCAAAACTTGCCCGTTACAGGAACACATTTTTAATTTGGCTGAACTTAGGTTTCTTT
>QWTY01012043.1:24644-74888 GCA_008033365.1 Pseudorectes ferrugineus
CACCAACCAAACAAAACCCAACAACTAAACATGAAACCAGTGCCAGCTGTTATGATAAGGAAACAGAAGTGTTAGAGCTTTGGACTTTTTTTTCTCCTTAAAGTGTAGCAATTCTAACACAGTCATTAACACAATTTGCATTAATGCAAATACCTCAAACCAGCACAGGGTAGAAAATATACTTTCTGACTGAATACCTAATGCTGTGGTTCAGCTGAGCATATTGACTGAAAGCCACCAAAAACCTGAAGACTAATTTACAGTTCTCCTATTTGACAGGGCTTCATGCATGATTGCTGCTCTGTAATACATGTATAGAACATTTAAAAAAAAAGCGCAGTCTGCTTCTCAGTGATCAAATTTACTATCTGTCATGAAACTGAGAAGGATTCCAGACTAAAATCACTAAAGATGGAAAACTGGAGAAAATATGCAAGATTTATGGGGAAGAAAACCACTGCGTATCTTATTTATATAAATTCAAACCACACAGAAAAAGCTAGGATATACAAATTGACTATCACAGCATGCTCATGTTAATCTTCAGAAAGAAATTTTCAGCATTTAGCAATGGGATGTGCCATCCTTAAAGCCCACAGAACTTGGAAGAACTCCATACTTTTTCTCATGTTACTGCAATATATTCCTTTTATTTATTATTGTCTCAGAGGAAGAATGTTACAATGTAGTGTTTGAAGCAGCATTTACTTGGCAGCAGAGGACAAAGGATGCATACAAACACAGGCAGAAAAACAACTTTATACATAACCTCATATTCAGAACAAAAATAAAACCCACCAAATTCACTACTGAGTTCTTTTTATATTTATGTTGGGAGTATTTTTAAGGATTCTTTGCCTAGAGAATTATGTAGCTTGATAAAAGCCAAGTACTTTGCAGAGAACAGAATATAAAGCTATTTCCAATACTACTTATGAAGATAGGTCTGAGGTAGAAAGGTGGTCATGGCTTTCCTCTTCTGTAAAATGTGGGGTTTTTTCTTCTCAGAATAACTTCATAACATTTTAATAGATGAAGCATTTATAGGAGCCAGCATCTTCTCTTTTCACCTTGACAACTTTGCTCCACTTGCTCAAGACTAATACTTAGCATTTCTACAGAGCTTTTCAGATGCTAACGGAGTCCTACATCACCTTTGAAAGGTAAATACTATCATCCCCATTTTACAGATGGGAAAACAGAGGCAGAGTGGTTAAATAGTTTGCCAAAGGGTTCAGAAAGAACTGGCACTGGTGCCAACAGTAGAAAGGTGGTCAACACTGTGCCTGAATCACTCCTTGAGCAGCAGCAGTTCAGGAGTAAATACTGTGGGTGCAGGACAGTCTAGTTGGCAAAACTTCACAAAACCACTAGAAATTCCTTACCTGCTCTTTTAATGTCCCCTAGCATCTTTTTAGTAGCAGTAGAGAATTTTACACCTCTTTCAATACCATTTTGAGATAAGGGTTTTTTTCCTTCAGTAATAATTAAGAACAACACAGTTTTGTTTCTCTCTACTATACATGAAAGGTATTGCATGCAGTTTTACCAATTAAAGGTATGTCCTAGAATTAAAGCAAGTGTCCATGCAGCATTGTAAACTCTGTGAAGGCATTAAAATCTCTTACGATAATCTTTAAACTAGAGATCAGCTGATCAGTGACATAAATTTCCCATAATTATCCTTATCAAAAGTACATAAATAAATTATTTCAAAGATAAGGATGATCTGCAAGATTACAATGCCAAACGATAATATCTAAGTGCACTGCAGTTCTGGAGAAAGTTCTGTTGCTAATAGTATTGGAAAGGGCTTTCTAATTGTCTCTTCATTTCCAAGAGGAAGACAAAAGAAGGGGATCTCACAGAAATGAGCTTTACTTCATAGACTGTAAATTCCAAAACTTGAAGCAAGTTTGGCACAGCAGGGAACAGCAAAGCTTTGTCTCTGAACAAAGTTGGGAAAGATTACACTAACTTAGTTCTTACTAAAACCAACTTAAGCTATCATCTAAGTCCTCTTTTTAGCTATCTCCTGATTCAAAGTAAAGTAAGGCTTAAAAAAATAATCCTCCAAATGGAGTGTGTTGGCTGGAAATAATGAAAGGAAAGTTAAAAATACCACTTAGGTACATGAGGATGCTGATTATGACTTGAAATGAGACTTTACCTTGTTTAACTGAATTAAAATACTGAATCTTGCACCCAATGACAGTTTTTGTTAACCAGTAACAAAATAATGCAGATTATGGGAACTTCAGATGCCAATGCTGAAAACAAGGCAAGGATATTCTGAAATCTGTATGGTCAGATGGTTAGCATATAAATAATCAGTACAGAATATTACATGTGTGAGAAAATATAACTAAGAGTACTTTACAATGCAAAAGCAAAGAGCTGAAAGGAATGTATAACTGTAACGTTTTGCTCCAAACTCCTTATGCAGTTCTCTTTACGATTATCAAAAAGAACGTATATAAAGCCCCTGCCCCTTTTCCCCTGGCTGTATATTTATACAAATCAGTGACAAATATTCCACTGCTCGTTAATTTACAGTTGCATAGAAAGGGAAGAAGGAAAAAAGAAAAGATACTATAAAAACAACATCCTCATCTTTGGGTATTCAGTGTTGTACTGTTTCAAGTAGAACACGCGGTCGGAGCGCACAGCGTGTCCCGGGGTCCCATGCAGGCTTCTGATGAGGCGGAACGCGCGGCCGGCAGGTTGTAGGACAGGGCTGTACTGCACGCCAGGAAGCGCTGGCTGACATCCCAATGAACACTTCACATGGCCTGTCGTGATGAAAAACATCAGTACCACGTGTTAACACACACAGAAACTTCTGACTGCTCTGGGCTCATTCGGCTCAGGACTGGAATGTCACCCTACAAAATCCCTATATTTTAAAAATTTACATGCATTGGCCTGAGACTCAGGTTAAAATAAATCTAAGTTTACAATATTGCAGTGTTTAAAGTTCTTGCTGAAATGGTTGCCTATTCAGAGCAGGCAGCTTAATCTAATGCCTAAGGTGCTGTGTGGCTCCTGATCCTTGTGCACTGGTCCCCATAGCTCCTGAAAGTGGAGCTGCGGGAACCAGGGCACAAGGACATGTGGAATGTCTTTGCAAGAACCAGCTTTGATCTTGCAAGCTGATGGTGGCTTGAAACTAATTTGCCCCAATAAATGCAAGCTGGTTACACCTGGTCAGCAATGCCTAACTGCAGAACCATAATACCTTTGGCAGTGCCTGAACTAGTAGAAATTTTCTATTACCTGTGATATTCTGGAATCTGGCCTTTCTGTTGTATCAGTCTAGCTTCCAAATAGACCTCTAGGGAAAAATGTAAACAAAACCACCCCAGCCCCTTTGCTTTAATGGAGCTTTTCCACTGGCTTTACTTTGTTTCCAATGCGTATGCAAGTATGTAAACGTGTCTCATACCTGTGGTCTGCCAGTGAAACTTGCTGCAAATAGAAAAAAAAAAAAGGTTAAAAATTTAGATAATTCTGCATCTTGACAGTTTAAAAACAAAGCTCTTATAGGGAAAATCCCATACTACAGAAGAACAAAAAGACTTATCTTTAAAAGACTAAACATGTAACTAGAAATGTGTTGTAATGGTCAAATTCGTCACAAACTTAACAAATTTATAGCACTATAAATATGTCGGTAATATGAATTGTTTTGTTTTCACCACTTGTAACCATATAAACCCCTGAGTGATGTATTACAGTATCATCTGTTAAAAATGCTCTGTTCTGGACGTCACTCAGATGCACAGACAAAACTTCTGCACAGTGCTGTACACCTGCCTACTTCTGAGGACCAGTGACATAAATAAGGAAGGAAAAAGAGGCATTATATCCATGATCAGTGGATCTGAAGGACAAAAAAAATAAAACCAACAAACCACAAAACAGCAAAATCCAGCATTAAAAGCCTTGCTGGCCTTACAATATGAATAATTGCTTCATAAAGGATATTTAGCATAAATAGTAAGAATGATTTCAAGATGAATTATAACCTGAAACCCATGAAAACTAATAAAGCAAGTAAGACAACTGTCTCTGTTAAATGGTCAAAATGGGATAAAAATTATCTGCATAAGGCTCAGATGCTAGTAACTCTAGTAACTCCTTAATGGAGGCTAAGGCCATGGCAGAAGAGACAAGTAAAGATGAGGTTGTGAAAAAAGTTTGGTTTTTTTTTTTTAATAATCGGACATGAGATGTTGCATGTGTTTAGATAAAATTTAGCTTGGGTATAATTAAAAAGGGTAAGGATGTTGTTCTTTAAGGTTAGGAATACAGTGATGCCTAGAGAGTCCATGGAATCTACATCATTTAAAGTCTTACAGAACAGGTTAGACAATTGTCCAGCCAGGAAGACAGATCCCTCTCGAACGGCCACGGGAAAAGATGATGGACTTAGATGGTCTGTCATGGTCTTCCTCAGCAAAACTCAGAGTCTAATGCACTTTGTTGGGAAAGCCAGACTAATAATCCTCATTCCAGGCTTCTAAAACATTTAAGATATGAATCTGACACAGTCAAAAAAATTTACTCCCAAGTAAAAGATGTTACGGAATGACTGAATGAGAGCAAGCATAAGTAGTACCTACTAACTGGGGCAACGTGGTTTAGCCTGACAACAGGGAAAAAAATCACATGAAATTTGGAACTGTGCCTTTTAATCTTTTAACCTTAAATGCTCAGATACACTTCACAATATGAAGCGGCCATGGTTTTCAGTCTCAGTATCCTCCTGCCTCATTCAAGGTGTTTGTTCATAGAATCACAGAATTTTTTTCTGTTTTCCAGTCCTGGAGAACAGCCATCATTACCAAGCTTGTCCTGACACAAGGCAATTCGCTTTAAATTCATTTGGGCCAAATGACCGTGTAGCTGTATAGTCACATAGCAAGAGAGTAATTTGCAAAACCAAGAACAAATGCTTGAGTTGCATTTATACTGATTTGTGTATACACACATCCTTGAGGTGTGCTGAGGAGCTCCACTAGCTGTTGACTTCAAGACAAGATGCTCCTTAGAATCAAATCCTTAATTTGCAGAATGATGGGCTCTGAACTGTTGAACTCATCAAAAAGGACAGCTGAAACAAGACCTTTTTTGCTAGAACCTAATCTGCTTTTTCAAAACATGCAAAGTGCATCTTCTGTGATGCAGTTATTCACAGCCAAGCCAATGTATGTACAGGAGATAAAAGGGGTATTTTAACCGGGTTCACAGAGTTTATGAAATAGCATAGAGTTCAGTCTTGATGCTTCCAAAAGGACTGGGCATAAACAGCTACTCTCTTACTCCTGCCTTTTAAAACTGGCCATTATTATTAAATTTAATTTGAAACTTTCAACAGTTTTGAGAATATATCAAAGCTTTCACTACTGTTTTTCTAAGGCAAAACAGCTGAAACATAATATATAGAGACGTGTATATGTATTAACATCTTTTACAAAACCCACCAAAATACATGAGATAGCTCCTCACTTTTGCAAGTGCAGTGACACTGGAAGAAGCAGGATAAGTATTTCAGCTGATACAAGACAAGCATAGGAACGAGCTGGTTTTCCTTTTGATCTTTCTTTAATAGACACTGAATAAAATATCAACTTCCAATGCATTTAAGCAGGGAAAGGTGTTATGTGCTGCACTCACAGATTTCCTCTGGTCTATTTAATAACTAGTTCAGTAATTAGTCTGAGGACTAATTGTCTAAAGGCTTTTTCTTCCAAGCTTTATTAAAAAACTGCATTCAGAATTCTGAATCTACATTCACTTAAGTTCTACAAAAGGTTTTTATCAGCAGCTAGTGGGATTCTAGATATCTTTTCCCTTATGTGGGCACTGCTGAAAATTCCACATTGAGCTACAGGCTTTTCTTATAGTGAATTGCTTCCACTTAAAACAAGAATGTTTATTTACCTTCACAAATAGTGTCTATGGAGGAATTTTAAAGAACAGAATTATATAGCTTGCATATCTTGACAAGAAATCTTCTCAGAGATACTTCTTCTCCTAGTCAATACCACAAGAATGAGCTTTTTTCTTCAAAAGACCACCTCAAATTCAATACTATTCTCAGAGACATATTTTGTTAAACTTACAGCAGCAAGCTGGAAATGTGTTGTTGATTTGCTCCATAACATCTGTTAGATCTGTGTTGGTATCATGAGGTGGAACTAACAAGTCATCTGCAGATATGACAACAAAAAAAATGAATTTTGTAAGAAGAGGAGAAAAAAAAGGACAACAACATTCTAAAACATTCTAACCTTCCAGTTAAATACTTTATATTTCAAGGGAAAACACTGCCTGAAGCCTCTGTAATGTGCAGGAACAATCATGGATAATTGCCAGCCCTGGGAGAGGAAGTGAAAGTTACATTATGGATTTGCAGTCAAACTCATTTCTCTTTTACTAAAGGTTAACCATTGCATCCAGGATTTACCTATAAGAAGTTGCCAGCAAGGAACAGTATATAAAAATTTACAGTTAAAATAAATAAAATGTTGACAAGATGAGGGAATTAAACTGAGTAGCTACTCAATTAAAATTCTGTTCCAATTGCATATGATTTGTCATGTAACTTTCAGAGCGAATACACCATTCTTATTCTGAAAAAATCCCAACATTTATCTTTTAGATGGTCTTTATTCAATATGTACCAGCCATTTCAGTAGTGCTAAAACCCTCCTTGACATTTCTTTGAAAAATAATGCTTAAAATTAGCCAAGAGAATGGTCAGGGAACATAACTGGCTCTGTTGTTGGCAGTCCTGTTAGCATCTTTCATAAATCTACCACTGCATGAAATCAGACTCAAAGTTCCATGTTTTTCAGGATAAAGTAAAAACATATGTCAATGCTGAATGAAAAATGTTCAGTATGCAAGAGAATATTTTTCCTGTTTTCCACAGAAACAAAATAATATTTAATCTATAACACAAAGCCTAAAAACAAAAACAGGAGGAACTTGCACCTAAGATAATTTGAGAAAAATACTTTTCTTTTCCCCTACTTTTGACCGTGCAATGATCTGTTGTTATTTCTGCTAACTCCGGTGAAATTAATGAGTTTTGATACCGGAGAATTTAAAATAATCTTTCAAGAGAGAAATCCCTTTATGTGCAGAGCCTGTACCCATAAATATTGAATTATTCCTAAAGATGTGAACCTTTTGGGAGTGGGAACATCAAAATACCAGGATAAGCAGAGGTTACACAAGAATTTTTAAAGCAGACAGGAAGTGTAGATTACATGATTTGGACATTTGTTCCTGTATCTGACAGATTACTTGGGTCCATGTGTGTATTGTAGGACAAACAGCTCTTGGCCACTTCAATCCAATGAAGTCTGGTTCCCCTTTCAGTGAGGATGGATTTGCCCAGTAAATTCACTTGGTCAGAATAGATGGAACCAAGGAGTCTGTAGTTCAGAGTCACGTGGATTCTTAGGATACCACAGCTCTTTGCAAGTGTGAGGAAGCAACACCTCCAGCTGCATCACAAAGATCCGTTCCTTTTGATTTAAAAATCTTTCCAGAAGATGCCAACAAACCTATCCAGCAGTCACCTATGGCCTCATGAACACATTATGTGATCAGAACACTCACCTGTCTGATGGAACTGTGAGCTTGTGTCCTGCTCGAGTGGGAAGCCAAGCGCAGAATGCTGGGGAGAAGCACAGGGAGAGGCGCCATTGACCCGGGAGTCTGACTCGGGCTACAGTAAAGACAACAAGACACAAATTTATGTTACTTGTATCCATATAATTTAAATGTGGGCTTGTATGCAGCCATCTTGCTCCTTTCCTTTTTTGTGTGCTCTTTCTTGTTTGTCCTTCAAACTATTGAAAGTTGGCTTAGGTCTATACAACTGCTGAGGGGTAAAAAAAAAAAAAAATAAACCAAACCAAACCAAGAACTTTTTAGAAGAAAATTTAGACTTAAGAACAGTTCTTACAAGACTCCAGTTGATGGTCTTGTTAAAAATAGTGTTCTGTTGCATGGCAAAAACACAATGTAATGTACAACACACACAGTATGCCAAGGTTCCCAGTCCAGCTCTGCAGAAAGACTACACAATGGGATTATTGGGGTTGTATTTATCTGCATGGACATATACATACATATATACACACAGAGAGGACATTCAGCTGGGGCCCCTAAAAAGCTTTACAAGGATGACTAATCATGCTTAGAAACAACTGTTTAATCATGAACAGTTTTATAGAACTCCAGAATCGAGTGAAGACTCGAGACAGATTCAAAACAACTTCATTAAATCTAAAAAGTGGTAGCCAGCCATCACTCCTGCTGATGCTGCTTCTCAACCATGTGGAAGACACCAAATTTGCAGGAATCTGTACTACATAAAAATTTGTACTACATAAACTCCTAAAAATTATGAGAAATAAATTTGAGAAAGAAGCTTTTCTGGACTCTTCAATTCACTTGAAGAATCACTGACATTGATATTACATTTAGCTGTAACCATGTATGTGTTTGAGATTACATTTAAGTATACATATATGGCCAGAAAACAAGAAAAGACCATAGCAGCTCAGAAATACTGGAAGGGACCTTGTTCAGGCATTTTCCCCTTCTTTTCCTTCCTTCTTTTAACAATTCTTTTGAGGAAGAGAGTAGTAATACAGTATTTGAGCTCCAGAAGTGATTGTTTTGAAAAAAATCAGAAATAAGTGAAATAATATTTACATCTGAGGTAGATGTAGCTGAAATTGTTGCTGCTATCACTTAACTTTTTGATTGCAAATCATCAAATTACTTCTGAACAGCTTAAGGAGCTGGTTATTTAAGTAAATCTATCAAAAGCAGATACTGAAGTAATACAAAATATCATTGCTTTTAAGGTCTTTGAAACTGAGCAAGTACCTAGAACAGCTATGAGACCCGATGCAGAGTTAGAATACAGAATGGCTGTTAATTTGTGCACAAGTTTGCTCCTTTGCACCTCACAGCCTCAATTACAGTACTCAATTTCTTGAGATAGCTTGCAATTTAACAAAAACAATCTCCAGTAAAACTGAAGATTGTTGAATGATGAAAGATAGTTTTTCTTCCATATACAGTAGTGAGAAGCAGAAGAAAATGTCCCCTTGAGCACTCCGCAAATCTTTTTTTTTCTCCTCTAAATCTCATCTCTTTCAGCATGACAATACTAAGGGCCAGCTTTGACTAAAAGAATAAACCAAGAAATATCAGTCTGCATAGAAGACAAAGAAAAATATAAATGTTTTCAAGCCAGAGAAGGATTTTACTGTCAAGACACTTCTGTGAACAGTGAATTACTATCAGGTAGTTAAGCAATTTGCTACTCAGTACCAGGCTTCAATCCAGCTACAGAGTCTAAGTAAAATGAGTGTGGTGATTTTAAATCAGAGAAGCCTGGGATAACTTAACCCAGGCAATTCTGTATTGCCAGGAACCACTGTTCAAGATGTTAGAGCTGTAACGGTAAAGAGAGGAAGCAAATTCTCCAAAGGCTGAGTCCCTTCAATACAGAGCAACAAAATTAATTCCAGCAGCAGAGTGACTGCTTGCCCACCCCACAAAGAGATGAACAGAGAGAATGTGAATCATTCAAAATGCAAACTTGCACCTGAACTAAATCTCTGTCCCTGTTCAAGCAGCAACTATGAATAAATTGTGCACAGATGACTGAGGGTGAATGAGAAGATCTGTGCTGGACATACAAAACTGCAGTAGAGCAACACATAGGCTTAGTCAAGGATAGTGAGGCACTGCAAAGTCAACAGTTCATGTTGACAGATAGAAACGAAATGCCTACAAACTCAGCTGATGAGTTAGTCAAGGTACCACTTAGTAGTTCTACTGCAAGTGATAAAAGAGCACTGCAGAGCACTAGGACTACCAGTGGATAAACTGGGAGAAAACAAAACATACTTGGAATACCTTACATTGATGTACCACATATTGCTGCAGCAGCCAGAATGAAATATTGCAGTTGGACTTAAAAACAAGTCAAAAACCACTAAACCACCATCTTCTAATCAGCGGGCAATGTCTGATTACTTCATTTTCATTTAAATATACTGATAAACATTACACTACATAGTTCCAGTGACTGCAATAAAAAGAAAATCCAAAACAAACCAAACTCTTCTTCCAAATTAAGAAAAATATTGTTAAGCAGCTGAAGAGTGGGGTTTGGAGCAGAAAGTGAAGGTTTGTGGTAGTGGTATAATTGCACTAATATAATAATCAGATACTGGAAAATGTTAAATGCAAACCAGTTGAGGATATAGATATATCTGCATGTATTTATATGATTTAACAATTTTACTGTCAGAGAACTTGAGAAAAATAACAGTAGAAAATCATATTCTATTTAACTCCAATTGCATAACACCTACAAAATATGAGCACTTCCATCATAACCCCCTTCAGCCATCATGAAGTTCATGTATTCTTATTCTCAGCCACCATGAAGTTCATGTATTCTTATTCAAAACAACTCAGCAGACAACCCTTAAGCCAGAAACCAAAAGAAAACAGTTCTAGATGTTATTATATGCCTGCTGCTTCTTCTTGAAAGAAATAAATCAGGGATACTGAGCATGCCTCTTATAGGGATGAGGGAGAGGTTTCCAACTCCACTCTCAGAGAGTTTTCAAACTTTTTAGGCAAAACAAAACAAAGATATGAAGGGACAGATAAGTTCTTCTCCAGAAAACTCTGAAATTGTAGGGTTTTATCTGTATTACAGCAGTTTTTAAAGCATTTCAAACGAGATATTTAGTTCAATAAGTTTTAATCTACAGTGCCTTATTTCACTGTGCCTCCTGCTGGTGTCTTTCTCAAAGAAGAGCCTGAAGTGCTCTGTGGCTTACTGGATAGCTAAGACATACCTGCTCTTTCCTTGACTTCTGCTACTTCTCGTAAAAACCAAACTAAACCTCAGTGTCCCCAATCTGAATCACAGGAAACCTTAAAAACACAAATTTTATTACCACATTCATTGCAGAAGTTTCTTCTTGCTCCAGACTTTTTCTTCCAGCTACAAAAGAAACAAACTCTCCTGTTCTTTTCTGATAAAGCTCCTCTGCTTTCAGCTGGAGAGGGAGTTGCAGCCCCTATTTACTCTCTCAGTCTGATCATGCAGCCACTGATAGATGATTTTAGCTCCCACTAACTTCAATATCAAATTCTATATGAAACCTCTATTGAGTAGCTCAGAAAAAAACAGAGAAAAATCCAAACAGATTTTAAATGCCCTTCATAATAGATCTCACTTCAACTTTGCAAGTGCAGTATCTATAAGGGCTGAAGAAAGAAAAATGAAAATGAATTCTTTGTTTTTTCTCTGTCTGATTAACATGTTGGTATCAAAGCTGTCACATGCCAGTTCTGTTTCACCTTCCTCTTTGGCACCCTAATCAATCAGGCAGACAAAAACGACAACAAACTGTGACAGCTACCAATCCTTTGGGCTTGCTAAAATAAAAATAGTATGGTAACCTCAGAATTGTGACCTGAAGTAGACAAATATGCAGTGAGGATGCATGCATATTTCTGCTAAAGGTGATCTCTGAAGAATGTCCTAGAATGCTCTCATCTAGACTAAACAGTTACTACATGAAACTTTCTAACTTTCATTAACTCTCTACCCCAATATCTCTGTGTGGACAGACTCACTCCAATCTTTTGGAGAAAAAAAGTCTCAGTATTTTCTACTCAGTGCTATAAAACAACAGTGAGGAGGCTAGTGGAGAAGAGGAATGGGGAGACTTGCTGTTGATAGAAGAGACAAACAGAGATGGCATGAAATGCCGTCTATGGCAAAGATATTGCTGTAAGACAGTTGTGTCCTTTAATGCTAGTAATGACACTGTTGTTATATATTTTGAGATTGGGACTTATGAGCATCTTTCCTGCAAATCATCCATCTCATTAATAAGAAAAGGTATTTCTTTTATCCACTAAAAATAACTGGGACAGCCAGTAAAAGCAAAAGAAACAAATAAATATAAATAGGCTTCCAATAAAATCCTTCCCCAAACAGTGAAAGAGATAAAGGCTTTCATAAAAGGTAGTAGCCAAGCTGACACAACAGCAAACATGCTGAAGAGTGGTCATTTTTTCAGAAAGGGGGCAGTAATGGAAATCAGTGCTACTTCATAGTTCTATTAATGTCAAAATAAATTTCAAAGAACATTACTAAAAATTTAAATTATTTATAATTTCTGAATCTCCATCAGGGGAGTAGCTTCAACATTCTGGAAATAGCTTGCAAAACATCTGGTAAATTAAGTAATGATATGTATAGAAAGGAATATTGAAAAGCCACAGGAATGTTATAAAAGAAATAATCCAGACCTTCTCATATACTTGACTTTGTACCAACCACTTTATTAAATGACAGAGGAGAAACAAAGACCTTAGGAAATAATACTTGGAACAATCAGAAGCATGGCATGACTCCCACAGAGACAGGACAATTCGGACAGAAAGCAAAAGAGCAACAGTATACAGTAAATGAGGTGTAAACAGTCAGAAATATTGAAAAAGGTCACCTCTATTCTACTTTACCCTATCTGAACCCAAAAGCTGCAGAATGCCTAGAAAATTCCAAAGGCAGAAATGAAGGAAGGAAGAACTACTGTCCCTTCTCCCACCCACTTTATCACAACAAAAATGTATACCCTAAAGGTGTTACTGAGAATGGTATAAGGATTTCAAAAAGATTACAAAATTTTAAGATCATCCTCAGCTACAATAGGGGGAAAAAAAAAAAAGAGTTTTAAGGTGTGAACAAGTTTCTGCTCTAAGCACTAAGCTGGAAGTGACCATGGGTTTGACAGAACTTCTGTGTTTCTATTCAACATATGTTTCTTTGCAGATTTTAAACCCTTCTTTGGAAGACCAAGTATTGGCCACATATCCCAAGATCCTTACTTTAAAAATTATTATTAACAGTGCACCAGTTGCTATCTTCCCTGTGAAATATTTCATCTACTCAAATACTGATTAAAGATGCTAGAATAACAGTAGCAACAAAAAAATTTATTTTGCTAGAGGGGTAGGGAAGTCATTGGAACAGATGCATCTTAATCCTTTTCAGCCAAAACTACCTAGAAAAAATGACAAAGTCAGCCACTGAAACAAACAGCAAATACCTTAATCCCTGTAATGAGTGTATTATCTACAGCAGGAATTTAGGCCATTTTGATACCTAGTTTATGTAGCCTGTTTCTTGGCTTAGTTAAATCCTCTACTACATCCAGCCAGTCATCTGACTTGTGCAAGGCAGGAAATACTTGCCTTATTGTACTCTGACCCAAATGTAATGATTAGTTAGAAGAAAACATTCACACAAGTTTATCTTCATTACTCAAGCTTCCACACATGATATAGTACAAACTACCATCTCTAACAACACGTGGTATATGTTGCTGCTGCTATTTCTATAACCCAGGTGTGCACATGATGATTTCCAAAGCAATCAGTGTTCCTTCCTACAACAAGGAAACCCTATGATCTCCAGCTACTGGCACTTGATAAAAGCCTCTTACCTCCAGCATTCCTTGTGTGCAAGACCACTGCTGTAGCTTATTGGTCTAAATATGCTACTCAAGAGGAACTGGATTTTTAATGTAATTAATTGCTCCTTTGTATTTCAGACATATTTTTGGCCATCTGTCTCTGGCATGCTACGAGAAGTTTGAGTGACTAACTGTGACAACAAATAAACATATTATTTAAGGGAAGTGTCTGGGAAAACTGAAGTCAAACATGGGATGTGGCTGGCATCATTACTTGGAGTAGGGTATATATTTTCTTCTGGTTCTTTTTAATTAATGAAAACCTATTGCTCTTGTTTGTGTTATTCTCAGTGTTTCGTAAATTCCATGATCACTCCCGCACTTGTAATCATTTTCTGCTCATTTGACTTTAACTATGGCTTATACTAGAGGGTAAGAAAAAATATCTCGTTAGCAATGATTGATTGTAACAGACCAAGAGCGTACGGTGAAAATATCTGCAGTAAAATGTCAATGCCTTTGCTCCACCAAGAAATCCATCATGCAGAAACAAGTGCACAAGTACCTGCTCCAGTAGCTGCCGTAGCCGGTGAAGCTGAGACTCCAATTGTTTATTGTGATCTTCCAATATTTGCATCCTTGCTTCCAGACGACCTTTATGCTGCCTTAGGAGTTTAGCTTCAGCAATGAGCTCGGCATCTTCAGAAGCATGCTGAGGTGACACAACGGAGTCAGGAGGTGATGCAAGAGGGTTTATTCCTCTCCGAAGGTGTTGCTCCTTTAGTTGCTCGTATTCTATCTGCAGACTCCTGGGATATTGAAAAGTGGAGGAGAATGATGACTTAATCAAGTAAATGAAAATAAAAGACTTCTTAGATCAAAAGATGTTAGCACCTCCAACTAACAACACATACAAAGCTCATACAAAGACAATGCCTTGACTTGTTTCATGGGGGATTAAAAAACAGGCAATGAAGTAGGAGTGAAACTGATTTATTTCTTCACAGACACTCCCTCTTCTATCTAACAGAGCCAGGCTATGCACAACATATGCCTTGATTGTTGGGGGTTTTTTTGCTAAAATCATGACTTCTAGGTCTTTCTCATCTTCAACATAGTACATGCATGGCTCAAACAACAACAAAATGACAATTCAGACACCAGTAGGATGATTATGAGACCTTTGTTCTTCCTCAAGGTCAGCAATGATACGCTCCAACTCTCCCCGCTCTTCCTTCTCCACTGACTTGAGTATCTGAGCAGGACTCTGTGGCTGACTCACAGGTGACTCTCCTCCCAGCATCTGACAATACTGCTGGATAAGGGCATGCTCATCCTCTCTGAAACAATAAAACAACACAGATAAAGACAGAGCAGTAAAACATTTATTATGTGAGCAAACACCTCTATCAAGCTGAGGGATTTTGTTTGTTTATGGAAAAGGACTAAGCGAGAAGGAATTAAGCCTAAAAAACATACTGAAAGGAAACCATATAAATATACAACGCACAGGAAAAGAAAGATTTATCTGTAGTAAAGGATCAGTTTAATCTATACAGAAAACAAATGCTGCTAGTGGCTTGAAAAGAAACAGTGAAAACAAGAATCGGAGATAATATAAACCAAAGATGACTGATTTGAAATGCCTTAAAAAGAAATAAAACAAACAAGCATCTGCTAAATCCATTTTTTTAACAATATGTGACATTTTTGAAATTTTTAGGAGAATTTTGGTTTGCTCAAATTACCTAATAAAATTAGAGAATAAAAGTCCCATTAAAATTAGAGAAAAATGTTCCATTTTTCTCCCCCTATTTTCATACACACATACAATACCTTGAAATTCTGCATTGGTAGCCGATTTCCTTCTTAGAGATTCAGGGATAGAAATAAACTATAACATTGTCCTTCTCCTGACTCACATGAAATTACCTTCTGGTAAGGAGACAGAGAAGTCCTGACACTTTCAATTATGCTTTAATACCCAAGTGAATTTGGTTTTGTATAGATGTGCCTTACTTTCCAAGTTGCTGGCTTTTCTCCATAAGAAGAGTCAGATGGGTAGAAAGTGAAAGATACCACATCCTAAAACCAGTTTGCTTGCTTGCTTACTCAAGAAGGATGAATCAACAACAGAAAAACATATACTACTCATTTTTTAAGAGAGAAATTGCTGCAGCAGTATAAATGCTGAAGAAAACCCTCCTTAAATTATCTCCTTTACTTGACTACAAACCAGAGACTGTATACCTTACGACACCATGAAGTTTTGTCCCTACAAACTTTACCCTAAAGATCTCCTACAGCTGAAGCACGGTCAGAGCAGAGTGACAAACACGTGGGCAGTATGCATGCACATATTCAAATATCATTTAGAAAAGAGACTTTTCCATATGAAAACTATTTTGTGTGCTTTTTTCCTCCTATTGTTGGAAAGTAGCAGCTGTGAATGCTGCTATCAACCGGTTATGGAATGAAAAGTATCCTTAAGGACTGCCTTTGAAAGCACATGCAAAGAATCAGAAGTTCATTATATGCAAAGTATTTCTTTTCCAAATAAAAGTGTAATGGAGCTTTTCAAGAGGCTTTTTAAAATTTCCTGTCAGTCAATTTAACATCTTTCACCACAGAATTTCCAAATACAGTCTCATTTGAATGAACAGTAAAACCAGTTATTTAGAAAAGTATACCCTGGAAGAAACAGCAGTTATTTCTGTGCTGAGAGATAGTCTATAAATAAATGCATGTACAAATAAAACACATTAGGTGTCTTACAGGCCATGCATATGGATCGGGGAGTTCCTCAGAAATAAGTTCAAACTCTTGGGACAAAAGGAGAAAATCCATGTAATAGGAACAGATGAGAGTTATATAAATACTGTTTGTGTAATGAAAAACCTTATTTTATCCTGTTGAACCAAGATTTTTTGTTAGCTCAGGATATCAATATCATTTTAAAAGCATCATCAGTATTAGAAACAAGACAAAATAGCCAAAGATTTAACAAATTCTGATTCCTGATGTGTGTCTCTTGGAAAAGTACTTCTATCATTTAGCAAAATGATTTTGCTCTTTGTAGTACTGCTTAAGACAAAATTTGTACTGAAGACTAATCTTATGGTAGAACAACACCAAATCATTTCTTCCCAAGGATAACTATTCACTATCTACCCAAAGCTATCATGTGGCCTTCCATTTTCCAACCTGTCATCGAGACTTGAAAATTTAGACTCTTACAATCAAAGAAATGTACATCAAGTAACGCTATGCCTGCCAAAAAAGTCCAAACAAAAAAAATATAGCCTGTGACAGTTCTGTCCACTGGATTAAACCTGTGACAGTTCTGTCCACTGGATTAAAAACCTAATTATTGAGTTTTGCTTTTAAAAATGAGTAGGAAGTTTAAAGAAAATAATGTACATTCACTTATTTCTTATCCATCTTGGCTGTAGTCAGTACTACATTCACGAGAAGAAATGACAACATGGATCTTCCCTGCAAATGAATAAATTTAATGAATTTTTCATTAAATATATATATAGAGAGAGAGTTTAAACAGAATTGGGGTTGCATGTGCATTTAAGTCCTTAAGAAAAATAGTGATATCCAAGAGTGTTAGCTGAAAAAGAAACAGAAAGAAACGGAACAGGGTTCCTTCCCCACCCCAGCCCTTATCTACAAAACAAGAAAAAGCCTTTAACTGCTTTATCTTCTTCACTACTTGAGTGATCTCAGGGAAACTCATAATCACTATTATTTTTCGTTAATACTTCATGTCTACTTAAAACTAAAACAAAGGCGAGTGCAGTTAATGGAGTTTGGATCAGGTCCCAGTGTGATAATTAAAACCTCATTGTACTTCTCTACCCTTTAGTCATCCTGACAAAAATACCCTACCCATTATAATGAAATTTTTGCCGAAGTGAGGTAACCCCTCTGGGGGCTTCAAACTCTGGAGGGCACAGCCCTGCAAAACGTGCAGAGTACCCTGTGACTGAAATGGCCACAGCAAGCCAAGAGTGCCGGCAATTCAATGTCACACCTTGGGCGAGCACAAAAACGGTGTTAAAGCAGGCAGGTGAGAGAACACAGCTTTATCATCCGGGCTTCAAAACACTGTTTACATGTGAATTTAAGTGATGCTGTGTGACTACACATACAGCCTTCTTTTGTGCAGGGGTGTTGATGATGTCAGGAAACGTTTAGTCTGGTTATTTTAATTAGGCATCAAAAAGCTGCTGTCTATGATTTAAAATGGCAAATTAGTTTATAAACAAAATTCAGGTCATCTAAAATGGATCTTTGTAAAAACAGGGCTCTGTAAACATGCATTTATTATATTTATTTGACTTTGTTAAATCTGAGATTCTGTCAAGATTTTGCATTAGGTGTAACCTTATTTTTTAATGAAACTTATAAACACTTTAAAAAAAGATTTTACATGGTAAATGCTTATATACTTTTGACTGTATTGTAATCCAGTAGATGAGGTCAACACAGTTAAATACAGGTAATTTTATATTTTGGTCTTACAGTTATTCAGTCTAGAAAAAACTTCATTTCCCTCCTCTCCCACTGGTTCAGAGTCTCAGAAAGCCTACTGGAGAGGCTGTGAATATTGATTGCTCTTTTTTTAGGCATCACATGTTGCAACTGACAGCACGCTTTTTCACAGGCACTTGATAAAGGAAGTCTTCCGAAGCAAAAGTGCGTATGTTCTACCTTTGGTCTGTCTTACAAAACGACTAGTTTGAAAAAACACAACCCTGAACCTGCACCAACAAACCTCATGATTGTAATTAGGATAGATTCATTAGCAGCACAGGAGTCCCAGGACTCAAATGACCTACAACACAAGGTCATTGTTCCATGCCAGGCAAATACTTTCATTTTGAGAATCTGGGACATTGCTCTGTAGAAGTGGTAGGAGATGGCAATCAGCAATCAAAATAAAAGCATCACATAAAAATTAATTGCTCACTCTTTCTTGGTGGTTATTTTATTGAATACCCTGTGTGCTTTGAGAAACAACTAGAAGTACACAAAGTCCTTCGACAGCAGAGGCTGCAGTTCCTATTCTGCATTTCACCATAGTAAAAAGCAGCAAGCAAGATATCCCAGAAGGTCAGACTTGAAAGAAGTACATCTCAGAGGAAAAGAACACCCCAACAAAGAAGCCCAGGGAAAACAGCCTTTGAAGTATCCTATTCTCTTTCTGGACATATATTTTCAACATGTCTATTCCAAAACATGTGTTGTGCATAGAGGAAGCAAGAGGCAAATAAAGCTGCATATAACTTCCCTTTTATTGGACTACTCTGTAGAAAGAAAAATTCAGATTTCCTGACCATCACTTTTCACCAGTGCATTATTTTATCTGATTAAGAAAACTGATTGCTAAATTGGATGTAAGATAGGAAGATGTGGCTACTTGTGAACTTATTTCATTGACAATTTTCATTTTTGCTGTAGCTCTCATACTAAGCACCATGAGTTCTAGTCCAGATAAAGTGTACCTTGACCTACTGACGCTATGAGACGTACTAGAATAAGGATGAAAAAGGTACTCAAAAATACTTTGTCTAATTTACTTGTTCTTCTCCTAATCTTACCATCACATGAAACAAATTTCTCATTGTGACAAGATACCTTTTAACCACTTACATCATGTCACAGTATTCAGTTATTACATACTGGGGCTCCAGTTTTACTTACATCATATTAAGTAGCAGTGCCAGGTAAAAGTATCAATGGCCTTCACTTCTGAACCTGTTCCTACTTCTGAACCTGAGTCCAGAGTTCCCTAACAAATAAAATTTCAGGTATGTTCCAACTCTGCCTTAAGATGCATGTGAAATAGCATCAACAATGCTGCAGACATGAAGATAACTGGTAGTAAAGGCACTAACCAGGAAACAGCTACTAAACATCTGCATTTATTCTGAAAGTATTTATACTATGCCCAGTGCAATTCACTTCAGTATGGGCTGGATAGGATAGTTTATACACTACAGGAATAGGAGAGTTACACTCTTGTCCTATTTCCCTAACAATTTTTATTTTCATTCTACTACACCATGATTTATCAAATTGTGAGGCATAGCTTTCTGTTAGGAACGCTATTTATCATTCTTTGTTGTAAAGACTTAAGTTTTTCCTTATGCTCATCTTCATTTGTGAATAGGTAAGTCTGCTTTAAAGATAGATATGCTTTTGCATGAATTAAAGCCAAATAAAATCCATCACAACATTCTAGCCTAAGCATTTAGAACTTTCTAATGTAAAGAGAAGATGACATGAAGAGAAAACATTTCTATTCAATGTATTTGTACCAGAAAATTAATGCATGAGAACATTAGAATATTTTTAAAGAAGCTGGACATACTACAGTAGAGACTGTGCCTTTTTTTTGCTACCTACAACTATTTTTCTGATTAAGGAAAATGCATTTTTTAATGGAATTCACATATCTTTAGGAAAGGGGAGGGTTAGAAAAGCTTAGTCAGAGAGATAGAAGTCACAATGACATTCAAGAAAACAGGTTAGTTAAAACCCAAGAATTATCTTTGATGAGTGCTTTCTTAATCAAATGGCATATTGTAAAACATTCCTGAAAATAAACTCATTATTTTTAACTAAGAGCAGAAGTTCTCTTATTCAAATGTAGATGACTTCTTACATATAATTTCTGAAGCATGAAGAATGTTAAAAGTATTGTTGCTGAGCTGGTGAACCTGACAAGACCAAAGCAGTAACTTTCAAAATCAAGTGCAATACTGCCTCTGTTCTATATTCACAGTAAACTGAAGGACTCTTCAGGACCAATAAAAATAAGATCATGAAAGACAAATCCAATTACGAGAAGCAAAGAATTTGATTTCCAAACTAGTAATTGTTTCCTGAACGTTTGAAATAACACTGTAAAAAAAAAAAGAAATTGGCTCAGAGGTTTATATCTGAACTGAAAAAACATGCATTCACATTTCAAATTGCTCCTTGAATTCCGTCCATATAAGAATGATTACACCATCCCCATTTCTACGTTAAATGGCATTTAAAAAACAAAAATAGTTTTGAACTATAATCCTAAATTCCCAATGTTTCAGCAACTTCTGATCCAAACTGGGATACAAACTTCATAGTTCTGTAGTTTTCTGGAAAAACCTCTTCATAAAAAAGGGCTGTCAAGCCCTGGAACAGGTAGCCCAGGGCAGTGGTTGAGTCAACATCACTGGAGGTATTTAAGGGAGGTAGATGTGGCACTTGGGAACATGGTTTAGTGGTTGACTTGGCAGTTTGTGGTTGGATTAATGATCTTAAAGGTCTTTTCCAACCTAAATGATTCTATGACAATAGTTTAAACTTCAAACCACAGGCCTTCAGAATTTTGAGTACTTCAGTGCTTATGCCTTAATGAAAGCATGCATTGTAATCTGCAAATAAAACAGAAGGTGCCATTGTGTACAAGGTTACTTTCTTGTCCATATTTTGTTTGTGTAACAGTCCCCTGACTGAGACCCAAATTCAGAGGTACCTATCACATGTTGGTACACAAGCTTTCCACGTTAATTCTTTTTCTAAGGAAAAGGAATGCAGGGAAACTGCTTTAAAATCAACAGGTGATTTGCCAGTAAAAATTAAGCATACACCTTCCTTTTACCATTGGGATGGGTGGTTGGTTGGTCTTTGTACATAAGCAGGCTCATTAATTTCAAAATACACAACTCAAGTGTATGAGCATTTAGTTGCCTTCAAGTTTCCAGCTTTCCTGCCAAATGACAGTATGTTTGCTCTTTTTTTTTTGTGGAAGGGAAATCAAAAGGGAATATTTTGGCTGCATTTCTCTCACTGGTGAGTGTGCCAATGACAGAAACACATTAAAACAGTTCACATGAAAAAAAGTTTTATTTGGTATGTAAATAGAGTTAATTAATCAGGAAAGAGGCAACATTTAAAGGGGGTCACGTGCTTTTTTCAAGCCAAGTATTTTAAATCTCAAAATGTAAGTACACTCATGGATAGAATAATTTCATTATTAGATTTTAAAACAGTAAATGAAAGTATTACTGAGACCAACAGCATTTTCTAACTAAAACTGAACAAGAACAATTTTGGTTTTCCTCTTTAAAAATGCTGATAGTATTTGTTAATAATTTAGAAGAGGCAGAGTCCTCCAACACTGATTTAACTAACTGAACTGATGATAAAGTGAGGTTAAAACATTTGTTTTTACATTCAAAAAAATTGTATTTAATTCATCAGCAATTCAAGGGGTTCTATGCTTTCCAAGTTTACCAATGCATTTTAATTAAGGTTTTTACAATAAAAGTGACACATCATTTAAAAAAAACCCCAGAAAATGGCACCGGTAAAATTAATGTAGGACTATGTTTATTACATAGTACAAGTCCACGTACAAACAGATGGATCAGCAGTCAGAAAACTGAAATATAAACAAGAAGTAGCAACACTGTTCTGGCTCTGAAGAATCTTCAAAGTACAGATGATTTTTTATTTTAATAAGAAAGTTGTCTAGGGTCTAGCAAAAGCCTAGAAAAGGATTTATTTTCTTTTATACTACAATAAAAGCAGAAAAGGAATAAAAAGTAGAACCTGCAGAACTGTGGCCTTTTACCAGTCACATGAAATATCCTCACTTTTGAAGCAGAATGGCTGACAAATGTAGAGCTCCCACACATCGTCAAGTGAACATCACCAATTTCAACAACTGGTGCTTGGAATAATTAAGCTTATGCAGGCATCCTTGGGCTCACACTTATTAGCTGCTTTCACTGGGACTAAGTCCTGTGTTGGAACTGATGGAGATTATACCATGAATCTGTAACTAAAGTTCCTGAGAGCCTTAATGAGTCTGAGTTACTTACACGCTTCCTGTGGTGGAGCCGCTGTCCATGAGGAAGGAGCCATTGGTCCTTTCCATCTGCGCAAGCCTGAAAGGCAGGGAAAGACCACGACTTTCAGACAGCATGCTGCACAATTTAAACAGAGGCACTGTGAAAATCAATTCTACTTAGAAACAGCTCAGATATGGCAATCTTTGTATACATGATTAGGAACAAACTCCTAGATTTTGTGACAAAAACCTATAATCCAGAGGACTTTCATGAGAAACTTGTGCTATGATTAATTAATTCTACTTGCCAAACAACAACAAAAAAGTGTATTTTCTAACTCTAGTATAATTATCATTAGCATCACCACAACTCTCATGGCAAAATTAGTTAAAGAGATGTTTTTGCAGATGGTTTTCTTTTTGAATTTTCTAAAGCTGGACTAACAAAAGAGGATGAATCCTTTTTAAATATAGCACATGCAACATCTGAAATTATGCTTGGCAAATAATACCACATTGTGGACAGACAAGTCCTGGAAAACAGCACAAAAAGCAGTATAATTACAGGCAATCATTGTCTACAGTTTCTCATTTTGGAAGGAATTAATCTAAAAAGATTAGATTATTAGACTGTATATACAAGATCATACAGTTCTTTGAAATCAAAGCAGAAATTTTCTATCTATTCAAGTTTCCAGGAAAGATATACCTTATATACATAAGAGATGTACATAAAAATTTAGGAACACTCAATACTCTACACATTTATTCAACTGCACCAAGTATGGCTATTTCCTTTACTATAAAGATACCTTAATTTCACATATATTTTTTCAAGTGCATTATGCATTACTATAGACATCTTCAAACTTCATTTTGAAGGGAATGTTCAAGGCCCTAAAGAACTGGGAAATCTGGTGACTTCTTTTAGAATGGAGCAAGTTCACCCTTCTGTACATTTGTAACTATTCCTGAGGGTTGAAGAAGAAGAAGAATAAATGAAGGCACACATTGGATGTCTTCTTGATTGTCTCATCCCACCATGGCTGAGGTGGGACATTGTGCTCCAACACCTCCCCTGAAGGGAAGAGAATCTCCAAAATGACTAGAGACAATCAGGTCATCCCTGCTCTGGGGCATCTCAAACAAATCTAGTTCACAGTGAGCAACATGCTTACAAATCACCTTTATAAAGCTGCTTAGCTCAGCATCTTTAAATCTTTTGATGAAACATAATTTTAGGAATTAATCTTCACTGTCCCTTTGTCACATAGGGAAGCAGTACAACCCCCATTATTTTCTAGAGATAAGGGCCTGCCCTGAATCCCTTAGTGAGTAATAGATATTCCACCTCACAAACACAGATTCCACCATTATCATCCCATTCAAGATCTCCATTAATGAGGATTTGCTTGGGATAATATGTGGAACCAGCAGATGGCCCTAATCAGGGAGCACAGAGAGACAGGGAAGGGACCCTAGAGTTGCAAAGAGCCTTCAAGGTAGGATAAAAACTGAAAGCGGAAGGAGGAAATTAGAAGCAACTCAGAGGTGCCACAGCATAACAGAACAGGGAGATGGTACCTGATTCCAGGCACAGGATTTTGTTAACAGAAAAGTGAGAGCTGAATGTTCTTCAATCAGTGACAGTGAAGGCTTTAAGCCCTAATATACTGTTTCTGCTGGGCACTGTCTTACTAGGGAAGCCCTGATAATATTTCTTTAAAGATGATTCACTGAAAAGATCAGAACAATAAAAAAGATTTACTGTTTTATATGCAAGATATACATAACAGAAAGGACACAATAAAAATTATAAGAAAGACACAGAATTATGTCTTCTGTTCTCAGATCTTATTATTAGAAGAAAAAACAATCCTGAGTAGTTTTAGACAGATTACTTATGATGCAATTAGTATTAAGTTTCAATTTTGCTAAGCAATGTTTGCACATAGCAGGTACAGATTTAGGTTTGTGTCCTGAACGATCACCAAGTACTGCACAGTCCACCTTCAGCTAATCTAATCCTAAGGAGAACTGGTAAGAGCTGAGGGGGAGGAGAGGGAAAACAGCTATTGCACCTAGGACCTCCACTGATCCTTAATGAGAGTCCAGAGTTTGAGCTTCACCTGGGCACAAAAAGCCACAGTACTGTGGCACTACAGGCTGAAAAAAGGACATAGGTGGACAGGAAATTCTCCCATCTCTCCAGAGAAATTTAATTTATCTGGTTCAGGGGTTTTAATTGATTACAGCATGGCCTAAGTTACAGATTCAAAGAAATGTTGGGTGATTTAAACGAATGACATGTTTCAAATAACTGAAAAGCTCTATAATGACTTTGTATGTCATTGTGCTATACTACTAATGAAGGATGAAAATATTTGCTGTTGGGGGACAAAAAAAAAAAAAATAGGCTGACTGTGGGTAGCCCTTCAGCATTATTTCCTGCCCTGTTTTCTCTTGCTGCAAAGATCACGTGCAGCATATCCTTGGCGTTTAAAAAACTGCTCTGAAGATTTTTAAGGTGCGCATAAATAAGACTACAGCTAACTTAAACATCCAGTCTGAATTTTTATTCAAAAAAACTGAAAAAGTTAACACTGATTTTTAGTTGTGGAGATCAGATACAACAATAAAAACACATGAAGAAAAACCTAGTCAGTTTCCATGGTACTTATTTTTGAGAAGGTATCTCTGGTTAATGTTTCACCATCATCACGCCCTTAACTCAGAATGAGAGGAAATGGCCTTAAGTTGCACCAGGGGAGGTTTAGGTTAGATATTACAAAAAGATTCTTCTGTAAAAAGGTGGTCTGGTATTGGAATAGGCTGCCCAAGGAAGAGTTGGAACCACCTTCCCCGGAAGTGTTCAAAAGGCATGTGGGGGTGGCACCTGGGGACACAGTTTAGTGGTGAACACAGACATGCTGAGTTAACTGTTGGGCTTGATGATTTTAGAGGTCTTTTCCAACCTTAATGATCCTGTGATTACCAGCTCTGAATGTACAGAAGAGAGTTCAACAAAACACAGGAACATTGAGATGGACTTGGTATAACAGACATTTCATCACGACAGGACTAGGGCGACCCCACAAAACCCAGAACATAAAACATCCGTAATTACAATCTGCTCTGCTAAAAGCCAGCAGTAATGGAGTGTCAGCCTATCACAGAAGAAAACAAAACCCTGGATCTAATATCCTACTGGGAAAACCTGTATATGCAATAAGTTCAGTTTATTTCAAAGGTTAAAAATGAAGAAACAAAACAATAATGGCACAATTTAGAAATAATGCAATTTTGCAACAGTTTACATTCTGTATGAGAGATGATAGATTTAACACATGTATTTTACATTTAATACGACCGTAATCAGAAGCTAATGATTTAAAAACATTCGACTTACTTCTAAGTACAGAGAATTATATCTTTTTAATAAATAATATCTAACCTGCAGTGTGTATTAAAAACTGCAGGAATCAACCAGAAAATACAATGGACTTGTGAAAAACCATGTCTCTCTTACCTAGTAGCATACTGTTCTATCCTGGAGTGTGTGTCATCATGAAACAGCTGTGGAGACTGGGAAGGACTAGTTTAAAAATAATAAAAATAATAATAAAATTAGTGGTGTCTAAAGCAATTCATGACACAGACAACATTATTTTTAAATCAAGTTAGACTGATGACAAATAAATATATGCACAATATTCCCAAGGGCATTATTGCTTTGGGTCAGCCATGCCCTATAGTTCAGGGACATCAGATTAGCTGCAACTGAGCTAAAAGAAAACAACTGGCAAATGAGGCTTTCCAGATAATGCGGTTCTGCATACTCACTCATATTGCTCTGGCCACATACTGATGAGAGTGATAGGACTGTAAGGAAGACAAAAAAAAAAGAAAAAATAGAGAGAGAAAGAATGAAACTATGAAACAAAAACCTTAGTACCATTTAAGCAAGAGAAAGCTGGAGAAACACAAAATATTTTAAACAGCAACCCACCCTGAACCAGTAACAATTGATGTAGAAAAGAGACAGCAACACTGCCATGTGTCATGGAGAGACAGAAGATTGACTTACATACTTAATTTTGTTAAATAAAAATCAATTTAAAGAAAAACCCAAATCAGTGTTATTGATGGAACTGCAGTTCATAAACCATAATCAATTCATTTAAACTCTGCTCAAGCACTGGAAATTTTAAAGTAACTAATAAAATGTATTAAAAAAAAAGTGGGGTGTAAAAACCCCACCAATAAAAAAACCTCACCGTAAGTCACAGTTATCAATGCTTATTTTCCTTACGCATAAAAATAACGAGGTAAATACATATTGTATTACATTCTCACACTTGCATAACTATAAAGGATTTTTTATTTTCTTTATTTTTTTTTTATTAAAAGGAATGTATTACTGAGTTTTGTCACCTGCAGGGCAGAGAGCCAATATCAAGAGTTTTCTCAGCATAGTGCTGACAATTTATCTGCATATTTCCCACATGAATGGACCGACAGAATTTTATCCTGACCTGTGATTACAGTTTTGACATTCCAATTTCTGTCAGCATTGGCAAACTTTCATCACATTAAAGCAGCTTTGCTTTCCTGTGTTGGTGGCAGCTGAAGACTGCCCTGGTGGGTAACATTTTAACATTTGAATGTGCATTGCTTCCTTAGAAGCCAGGCTATCAATCAGGCAGTTTTCAGATTACTTCCCCTGGATCTTAAACTGCTAATGAGGATGTTTTGTTTACTTATTGCAAATGAAAGGCAAAGCCCTCCAGTCATGAAAGCCCTCAGACCGTGGGCACTGGCACGGAGCTGCTGTGTGAATGCAGAGCATCTTCGCTGAAGCCTCACATGGGCTGTTGCTAAGCGGTGCTGTGTTCAGAGAGCACAGCAGTGCCACAGACTCCAGGACATGAGGGACAGTCAATCCATGAAACTAATTCTAGCACCCTGTCAACACGTCTTAATTTTGCTCTTGTAAGAGTGTCTTTTGCTGACAACTGCCAAGTGAGTAAATAAAGAGGAGCACTTCTGTCAGCGCCATAAATAATACCGTGGAGACACTGAGAGTGCTCTCTCTGATTAGGCCACCAATATTTCTGAAGGCTGTAGGACCCTAATTAACTCTGAGATTTCTAATTCCAGGAATTTTGACATAATCAAATAAGCAGTGCAGTTCCAAAAGCCCAGTCTCCTCAAAAGTATTCTCTGTAAAACAGCTATTCAGCCCCTGCCAACATTACCTGCTTTGTCCATTACCATGGACATTGTAAAGTCCATGGCTTTATAATACAATGCTGATGAAAAGCTAAGCATAAAATATGTTACTTTAAAAATAATAGAGAAGATCTGCAAATAACATGAAACAATACAAAATAACATAGCACAAGGCTCTGCAACTGTTCTTTGCTATCTTTCAAGTTTCAGCTTTTTGTTTCTCATAGAATAGGCCAGTGACACCAGGAGCAATTGCTCTATAAATCAAGCTTACGTCTCCAGGTTGTCACCCTCCAATACTGTTTGCACAGGTAAGTAGCCAAGTCGGGGATGCTTTGCAAAATACTTCTTTGACCGGAATTTATTCTTCAGCACCTTTGTGAAGTCCCGTACATCTTCCCCAGATGTTGTCTTAAAAAGAAAAAAGAAATAAAATTCAACATTGCTAAATAGTACTGATTTAATATCAGTATTATTGATTAATACTGCTAGTACTGTCCTGAAAAAGAATACGAGGAAGAACTTTAAAATTTCAATGATGCTAAAATTGCCTTTTTAGTGTCCTGAGAGACAGTACAATAATAATGCTAATGCACCTAAAAATTCTCTTCTACTGGAAAATAATAGCAAGGCTTCAAATACCCAGCAATAAATGCATTTACCAATTACTTTATAAATTAGAGAAAAATTGACACAGGTTCAAGTCTTAAGGTAAACATTTATAACCAGCCTTAAAAACCACAAAAAATTAATTTTTCAGAAAAATTAAAAAGGGCAAATCAGTTGGTAAGATACAGCCTTCTATATTCACAAAGTTTGACAAAATACTCACTGCCTCCCATTTTAGACCTACAACAGAAAACTGTATCGCAGCGTGGGAGTGGTATGTGCTAAACCATTCTCTGCTGCCATGGCCGAGATTTTCATAAGCATTTTCTCAAGTTACCAAATCTCTCCCTATGGCATTCTGCCACTACTTGTAATACTCCAGAGTCAAACAAACACACAGATGAAGTGGTGGCCAGTGTACAGCTACTGTTAAAAGCACAGGCAGGCCTGATAAGAACAATTAGTGCCTGAAGAAACAAACTGAGACTGATTCAGTGGTCTCCTTACTACCACAGAGTAAGATTAGGACATAGATTAGCCACAAGGTTCTACAAGTCTAAATTTACCAGTTACAATCAACATCTTCCATCCCTCCCAGCAGCTTTTTTACTGGTCCTGACTGATGCAGCCTCTTTCAAAACTGCTAAGTGCTTAGCCCCATCCCTCTCTGCTCCCTCCCTGCCCATGACCCTATCCTGAGAACAAAATTAAGATTTATTCAACTGCTTTTAAAAATCACTTTAACTGGTGATAATCACAGCAATAATGGCAGCACTGCTTTGGTAATACGATTCAGTTAACTTCGGCTACAAAAGCAGGGATACATACAGGCATAAAATACAAGGCGAAAACGACAATAAAGACATCTGCAGGAAGAAACAATAATATACAGTCTGCCTTTAAAGTGTATGTGCTCAGGCTGTGCTGAATACTTCAACAGAGCATCCCCTTCCAGGCGAGCATTTTCTCTTGCAACTGCAGTAAACAAAACGTGGCCATTCACCTCCAGAATTACCTGAAGATTTGCAACATCTTTTACAGACTTCCACTCCAGCCTCTGTAACAAACTAGAAATTGCATTCCTGCACCCTCTGCTTCGGGAGAAGCCTGTTAGCATCAAAGGATGCCAAAGCAGATGGACAACCATGTGGAAAATAAAGAGGAAGACTTCAGTTTTGTAATCCTTTTCCCGATGTACTACAAAGAGGCCTAGGAGCAGGTCAGACAA
This sequence comes from Pseudorectes ferrugineus, assembly GCA_008033365.1. Classification (NCBI taxonomy): domain Eukaryota; kingdom Metazoa; phylum Chordata; class Aves; order Passeriformes; genus Pseudorectes; species Pseudorectes ferrugineus. Next base: position 54,115 of record QWTY01012043.1, read on the forward strand.
ACTATTCTCTGCTGTCAAAACATAAAAATACTTCCATATTCATCTATAGATTTTAATGTATGTATAATATATGCAGTTACAAACTCTGTAATGCACATCAGACGAGCAATAAAAATAGTAAATAATCAAACTGGTGTTGGTAGGAGTTTCTCATATGTAGACAACATATTAGAAACATATGAGTTTCTCTTTAAAAAGTAGACAACAAATGGAGCAAATCTGTGACCAAGAGGTGTTTGAACCCCTGAATTTCAATATAAGTGAATCCAGGGAGGCTTCACAAAATCATTCTCAAAAAGCATCTCTCCAACCACTGCATCATCCAATGAAGGAACAAGAGGCAATGCAAAGGGCTGCTTACTCTCATGCAACAGTAACTCCAACAGATGGTACTCTGCCCCAAGGCCAAGGAACGAAAATTTTAATACCTATACATTGTAGAAATAAATGTCTACTGAGCTGCCCAACTTTTCCTGTGGTGTATTCTTTATTTAGTATGACAGCCTGATTCTCAGAAAGAAGACTAATATGACTGTACTGACTGAGCACTGCAAATACTAACCAGTGAAATTTGAGCAGATTTGAAAGAACTATTTTAATTTACATACAATTAAGATGCAACTCTGAAAAATGTCTTCTATTTTTTTTTCTTTTGGGCATATAACCACAAAATACAATCCAATCCAAAATCATGCCAAGGGAGATGTACTACAGTGTTTTCCTTTAAAAGAAGAATAGCCAGGCACTGTCGTGTAGAATCTGTCTTCTAAATTAAAACTAGCAGGTACCTTGTACACTTCCCTACGTCATGACATCTTGACTATTTCCACATAAATCAATAGTACAAATAGCACCACTGTTACAGAACTACTTCAAAAGCAAAGAAAAAATACTTTCCTTCACTGAAAATTCAGTCTAAAGACCATGCTTTCAAACTCAATTTAAAATCTCAGTTCTTAGAGCAAGAGAAAGTTCAGGAAGAAACATTTAATATCCATGGCTGCCACACACAAATAACTAAAAAAAACACTGGTAGCACAAAGTCTCAATGTGTCAGTAGCTACAATCTGTAACAATCGACAAACTGGCATCAGCACTCTTCAATACACCAGCCAGGTATAAGAGAGTTAAAAGCAACAAACTAAGATATGATTACTTGTAATCCAATAAAAATTTAGGAAACCAGGATTTCATGGAAAGCAGTGAAAAAAAACCTGAGTATGGTGAAATATGTTTTTCATACATATCTTAAACAGTTGGTGTATGCTTTCAGTATATTGGAAACAGAACAAGACTTCATTGGTAAAAAGTAATACCAAGATTGTAATAAACTAACTGTAGAGCTCTAAATTAAATAACATGTAATATAAAAATTACAATAAATATATGAAACATGAATAAATAATATAGAATACTTATAATACATATTTTTTTATTTTATTTATTTCTCACTATTCTCTTTTTCAAAGAAAGATTATTAATAGAAGCCCATGTTCTTATTCCTTTCACTGCACTTACCTATGTAAAAGGACTAGTCTGCACCTAAGTCATCATTCTCTTAATTATATTTATTATATCTAACACAAAACCGATTAGCTGTTTTAATATACACAGAGAAACTGATTCCCAGAAGAGACGTGAACCTCACTAACGTGTGCTTTCATTAAGCCCAGCCAGACACTCTTGGGTTATGAGGAAGCTGGTAAGGAATGCGTATAATATGACACATTATTTGTATAATAATCTCTGATTGCTCAGAGATGCAAAATTTATAGTATAAAATAACATCCATGTTGTTTAGAAGGATTTTAGTTTATTCTTTAATTAGGTTATTAAAGGTATAGTAAGTGTATTCAGGCTGTCACTGTCACATCAGTGATGTCTGCACTGTGTATCATTGTAAGATTACCCTTCTGTGATCACTTTCTAATAGGGGCATTTCTTAGCAATTTCTCAACAAGAGGAGAGATCAATTATAAATTTTGTGGTTTTCAGTTTACTCCAATGAAATCAAGCTGTAATTTCAAGAGTAACTAACAAATTAGCAATTCTTCTCAAGGCAAATGGTAATCTCTGAATTCCACAGCCGGAAGCGATGTTCTGCATGTGAAATAGCCAGATTCAACCACTCTTGCTGCTCTCTTTCATCTTCCCCACAGAACAATCCCATTTTGTTAACAGTGAAGCATCATGCCTGGTGCATTGCTAAGTATGTCAGGATGAAACCGATGACTTAGTTGTGTCAGTTTGTTGCTTATAAAACACTGAGGCTGCTTAATGTTCAGGAATGTATCTGTCTTCTCTGAATGTCGGCAGGAATTAAATTTTCAGATGACTTACCCAGAGGAGAAGTCTTAACAGGCACTATTTCTGATAAGCTTTATTGTGCCCGGAAAAAAAAATCACTCTAGGATGAGCTATCATTCAACCAATAATTTCTGGTGTCTTGACTATCATGTTCTGAGCTCCTGTAGTGAAATAAAATTCTAGTCATCTGGAAGATGAAGGGGCTATCCTTAGTTGGCATTGTTTTATATAGAAAGGCTACCAAAAATTACTTCCCTAAAACAAGGAGCTGTGCCATGTGAGTTGCACAGAACTACAAAAATGGATTATATTTTCATTAGGGTAAGAAAATAAGACTACTTGCAATGGGAAAATTTTCAGAACTGTGATTTGATATTTGTGCATTACTCCAGAAAAGCTTCTTTTTATAGTCCTTGCTGTAGAATATAGGATTTGCAAAGTGGAAACAGTTTGGAGAAAGAAAACTGATGCAGTAAATATTTCCATGTGAAATTCAAAGGATCCATTGGTACAGAAACCCACATTAATATAACACAAGTGCCACTATTGAGAGGATTTCCATTCAAAAAAATCTAAAAATAAACCATGTAGGTAGTTACGTAGGACTATTCTCAAATTAGATGCTAGGAAAATCTAACAATATTTTTACACATCTGTGTAAAATTCTACATTAAAAATCTTATTTCTCCATCTTTTCAGAGAAAGACTGTGTAAAGGTGAAAAATAGACAAGAATAACTTTGCATTTCTACTACTTAAGAGAGAATTACGTTTTCAGATGCTTCTCTAAATCCTGGATGAAAGAAAAGACATAACTGAAGTCATTATAATGATTTTTTTTTTTTTTTTCATTTTCAGCATCAAGAAAACTAAATTGCAAGCTAGGACAAACGCAAAATAGCATTACAGATTAGAATGCAGTAACTACATATAGCTTTGTGGAGTAAATGGTCCTAATCTGAAATTATGAAGCAATTCTTACCTAATGCAAATATCACAAAACTTATTAAAATGGAGAACATATTCCTTAACCCATTCTCGAAATTATTTTAAATTTACTAAGAACTTACTATGCTTCTGAGAAATCCCTTTATACCCTACACTGAACTGCTCACCTGAAGACAATTAAATGGTCTTCCCTCCATCTGTGACTAAGCTCCAGTTCTAAATGTCAGCTTAAGTAATGGAAGCATTTTTTTTACCTATTTATTGCTAATATGCTTGATAAAAATGTATTAATATGCATTAGCAGTAAGAAAGTGAAGCTAGATTTTATTAATGCAGTTTGATGAGCACATGCATTTGTACTCTGCTTTTCAACACTGGCCAAAAATGCAACATTTTAACATCAACAGCCTTTGAATTTAGTTGAAAAGGTAGAAGAGATGCACTCTTCCTGTTCGGGCTATTTGTACCGTAATATAATGGATTCTAAGGAACAATTCAGTGGCCTTTGGTACTTTTATTTTATTTCACAGACCCAGGTCTATGCTATTTTTCAGGCATTATTCCATTTAAACATATAAGCTATTCTACTAACTACAAAAAGTTTTGCACTTCTTGACTATTGTATTGCATTTAATGAGTTCAATATGTAGAGAAGTTTAGCAACAAATTAGTATACCAACCATAGTGTGTTATTACAAATAGCAAGAATAAATAATACAGTATTCTTTTTGTGAAATCAATTCTTTATTCCAGACCTAGACCAGATAAGACTTGTTAAAATAGATTGCATGTGGGTAGTGATTATGGAAGTCTAACAGGCATGTAGGTCTGTTCATATAACGGGTCATTGCTTTTTACAGAAATGGAGGTAGCAGAATGTACTCACATCAGGACCCAAGTAAAATTCCAGCTCATATTCAGCTTCCAAATTAACAGGGGTCAATGCTGGACCTCTAATTTTACGCATCACCTAAATTATACACCATTTCTTTTATTCTGCTCTCCTTAAAACTGCCCCAAGTTCCTTCCTTTCCCCCTTATACACTGGCCTGCCTTCATTCACTCTAATCAAGAATGTAATTTTACTCCCCTTATTATCCCATAGTGGATTCACCTCATTCCTCCTATATTTCATGGAAAGAAGGGACTTTTGCCTTATGTTACCTTATTTTACACCTAATATTGCTTTAAGACTACATATTTTCTGCAGCAGTAACAGAAATCTTCATTATAATACCAGCCACCCCTATTCCCAGAGACAGAGAGGATTCCAGCCATTTCCAGAATATATTTTCCAGTTTGTCAGCCTTCACTTGGAAATGAGATGGCTCACAGTTACATAATGTGAACTTGTTTAACAAGAACTGAAAATTCCTCTGAGATATCAAATCTGCTGCTTCAGACAAAACCTGGAATTCATCAGAAATATACCATCCTATTCTAGGGAAAGTACAATACCCCATACCAGATGTAATCTGCATTTGACTAACTCAACAGGAAGGATATCTTATCCTGCAGACCAGCAGCATTATCTATTTCAACACCCCTGACACCTCAATTTCTGAATTTTCTGCATATTATAGGCAGTAACAAAGAACACTTCTGTTCCACTAAAGATGAGGTTTATAAGGAGGAAAAAAAAAGTGAATTTTAAATGATGTCTAATCATAGACCTCCAGATCCTGAGGTTAGAACATTCATGTGAAAAAACATAACGAACATTAAAACCAGCTGAAAAAACAACAAATCTATTTAAAAAATATTCTTCAGAGTATACCCTGACATGCCAAATTATCAATAAAATCCTAACATTTGGTTATAGAATCAATGAAAATACATTAACATAACTCATGGTTTTTTCTGACCATAATGAAGTAAAAACAGTACTTAATAGAATTTGAATTCCATTACAGGAGACACGCCAGATGAAAAAGAGAGGGAAAACACAGGTAATAAGTCCAACAACTACAGCAAAAGAGTCAAATAACTCAGTGAATTTTTCCTACCATAAGAACCCACAGAATCTTGTAACACTATTGAAAATTGAAAGAACTCTATTGAATCAGCTCTAGTTACATTCTGGTCTGAATTTTTGTGAGCATACAGACCTCTCATGACTGTTGTATAGAGTACATACCAATTATCCTATTAATTTATTTCTGACTGAGTTAAAATTCTTGAATGTAAACAACTGATAAAAAAAGTGAGAGTGGTATTTGCATGTAGCAACCCAGCCACTCCTTCACTTAAGAAAGACTCGTAGGAATCTCCTTAGAAAATTGTGTTTGAAATATCATTAGGAAAATACTGTGTTAAAAACTTATTTTTTGTTAGCTACTGCTGGTAAACATCTCACATCATTTCTGGTTAGAAACTACCAATTCTGTTTATTTTTTTCCAGCTACACACCAACTTTTATATATACCAGTAAACGGTAATTACACAGCAGTATGAAACACAACCTATTTCTAAGCACATTTTAATGAAACAAGCAAAATGCTGGACCCAAAAACAAAGATCACACCTCCCTAAAAATATTAATGTGCATTACTAGAATATTAATTGTTCTTTACCATGGTATAGCAATAGTAAACTGAGTCCTTTTCCTCTGACATGTTCTTACCCTTACAGTGTGTGTATATATGTGAGTATACAAGAACAGCAGTTACATTTAATATTCAAGCTTTGTTTTACCAATCAGAAGTGAAGTTTAGGTTCTCTCAGAGGTGGATACTGCTACCCATTTCTGTACAATCCAAACGGTCCCCACATAAAATCAGCAAAACCTGCAAAGTTCCTGATGCCTTCCAAGTAGAAAGGTAGGAAGACAAGCCATATTAAACATGAAAAAGAAATCCTGGCTAGGTAACAAAGACTATGAAAAAAAATTTAGACCTGAAATATGGGTTGTTATCCATTAGAAACACTGAATAAATTGGTACTCACAGGTATACAATACTCCACCATTGGATAATGCAATTTATGCCCCTTTGCTGTACGGCCAGAAAAGAAACAGCTCTGACAGACATCATAGTTGAAATGTTTTAAGCTCCGGTACCTGTGGGGACATTAAACAAAGTGATTAGAGATTCCTAAGTTTACGTCTAATTAAGCCTCACAAAGCAAATTACTCTCTGAAATGGTGTCACCTGCTTTTCAGCAGCAGCAACACAAGGACACAGTGAGTTTGTTGGGATTAGCTCAGAGAGAATTTTGATGCATGTGGGTGTGCACAACCAGGACGTGGCACAGCCAACGCTCATCAAGGCTGCAGGCCCAGGGACACCAGTGCCACTGCAGCAGCTGCAGGGGACACAGGAAACCTGCAGCCCTCTTAGCCCACTTCCCAGAACCTTCCTACACTACATACCTCACTGAGTATTTAAAAGTTTCTGTCTCCATATAAATACAGAGCCATTGTCAATCACCTGCTGCCCAAGTCGCTTTGATACAGAAAATCCTACAGGCATCAGCTTCATAGATGGACTAGGAAGAATTTATAATTTTAAAGTTCTTATTGACTGTAAACTATATTGCTTTAGTTTTTCTTTTCCTCTATTTACTATTCAAATGATATCTCAAAAAAACTTTTATAAACCAGACTGGTTTATTTTTGTTTTTACACCGAACAGTTAAATTAAATGTTTGTAAATCATTTTGATGCTCAGAAATTCTACACACATCTCAGAAAATTAAATTCTCAAGAATTCATGAATTGTAAGAATAATTTAAAATTCAGTTAAAAATATACAATGATTTGTTTAATTTTGGTGGTTTTTTAAAGAGAGTGTATGTATAAAGAGGGTAGCAAACTTCTACAATATCCCTTGTACTAAATGTAACCACCGGGAGTGTGATTTACTTATTTATTTACACTAAAGCAACAATTCAATTCCAGATTCCACCCACTGTTTCTATGCTATGGTTGTTCTGACTGGATGAGGTTATATCATTTGTATGCAACTAAAATGAGCTAAGTGAACCAAATTGGATAGCTACTAAATAGTTAAAGTTTAAATTGAATTGCTTCCTGAGAGCAGTTTTCAGTACCCATCTACACTTTTCCCCTGTTGAGTTCTATGTTTTGTTTTGCAAGAGAATGTGTGTCTATAAATGTAAAGGTTCACTTTAAAAGATGCTGATCCAACTTGTTTATAATCTTTTCTCAGAGCTTGTGCATTAAATGGCCACATTTACCTTCTGCTAGGATGCTAGATGTTTTGTTGTTGCAGATCTCTAACTTCATCGTAGAAATTATTTAGAATGACCCATTCTAAATGGGTCTTTTTCTTCTTTTCTATCTCTCTGCCCTCCTACACGTAGTACAACTTAGACAACTATAACATAGCCGAGCTAGAGCTTTGTCACCCTATGCTTCCTCAAACAACAATAAAGAGAAGAACAGAGAATTTAATCTCCTCTTAAGACAGGCAACAAAGTTTGATCAGATTTACTACTTTTGCAAATACTCACATATCTATATTTATAATTTTTAAAAAAAGAGGGTTGCTAGCTCAATCCTGCAAGATTGACTAAAGCCAGCATTCCTAAAACTAGGCAAGATGAATCTGACCTCAGGAGTCATATTATTATCCTCTAAAATAACAGAAAGATGGAGAACAGAAAGCACGATGAACGAAAATTTCTCATCTGCCTAGATATCTAAAGAAAAATCTTAGCAGCACTTACATGACAGACTGCTTTATATTTTTCCTAGATAATACATTAGACTCCATGACCACAGTAGAGCAAAAAGCCAGTTATGCTTAACTCTAGCTCTAGCCCCTACTGCAGATTTTGGAGTTGGGGGTTGCATCACTTTATACACTGGAGCAATCAATTCACAAATGCATGTTAGTCATAACAGTACTTACTGAGGGTGCCAACTACAGTTTAGGAGATTAACGTGGAGAACATTCCCCATGTAATCTTTTCTTTTAGAATTCACACCTTTCTTTAAAAAGATAAAAGTTAGATTATGTTCAGGGATATAGACAGGGACTTTGCAAGTCTCATCACAGCAACATATCAGTGTTTGCCTTAAGCAAGGAAAGATCGATGTTGAAGGGTGTTTTATACTGCCTGGCGTAAGTTGGTTTCCCAAGCCTTATGCAGGAGAGCAGACAGACAGTCCACATTTCTTCTTACTGATCACCTCCTTTTCATCTTATGCTTACAGAACACATGGGCTGCATTTCTACTTCATTTGCTGTCTCTTGGATCCACCAATCCAAAAACATCTGATGACAGCCCACCCTGTACCTCTGTCAGCCACAGGACCACTGACTGTCTAACAGTGGCACGGCATGAGCCAGAGCTGCACTGGCTCCGGCCACACTGGCCTCACCACAGGTGATAGATCCCATCTTAAAGAAGGAAAAGAGTGGAAAAACAGACAGAAAGAACTTCACTTCTTGGAAGACTTAAAAATGTGGATATTTTCAGAGAAACATTGCATCTAACACCTCTCCTCTTACCTAAATCCAACAATTGGACACTCCTTACAGATGTTGCACTTGGCCTGATGTTTTGCCGTTTCTGCAGCTGCCACTCGGTGTAGAACTGGTAACCACACCATAGACTGTGGTTCTAAGCGCATCCAGTCTATAAATTGCTTTACAGTTATTTCTGGCTTATTGTGGTTCTGTGGAGAGAAAAACCCACATCCAAATTTAAAAAAAACCCAACAGCAAAACAACAAAACAACAGACACCGATAAGTCGATTTTCCTTAGAATTCTATGGAAAAAAACCCCCAAAAACCTGCATGAATTGTTTCCATGACAGGTTAATCCAAAACCATTTACAGGATACAAGAAATAACCTCAATTAAAATGAAAATAAAGAAAACAAGTCAAGTCAGTAAGACTTTGGAAGACTAAACAGCTGTGATAGAGTAGACAGATGGTAACAAAGATGGAGGACATAGAAAAGAAGTAACAGAGTGTACAGTAAAGCCATCTTTCGACTGAGAGCACTTGAAAAGTAAGTATGAGCATGAAAGGGAAGCACATTCTGCAGCTCAGATATACTGAAGACATGGTTGTCTTTTGAGTTAAGATTGATGACAAAACACTAAAAGTCAGTAGTTTTGCATGTGTGTACTGATTGCCCCAAGACTCGTCATTTTTTTATTGTGTTCTAAGCCCACAGTGTTCTTTCTAGTTAGCACATTAAACATAACACACGCATACAACAAACAAACAGGCAAATAAAGAACAAGAAAGGAATCTGCCATTTATAGGCAATCACTTCAAGAATATAGCAGAGCTAATGTATTAACATGATTGTTTTAAGAAGCAAACACACTTCCACATCTTCTTTAAGTTGTAACCACCAGAGGAGCCTAGCTGTAAAGGTATTGTATTCATCAACTTTGTCAGCAGTAACAACAGAGGTCATATTTCTGAGCTCAATGGAAGCAATAAAATAAAGCTTAAAATGAAAGTTATTCTTAAATGGTAACACATGAGAGAAAGCAATGATAGGCTTCTTAACCTATTCATGGTCCAAGTTCATTTTTGGCAGTAAGATGGAGAAGCATAAAAAAAAAAAAGAGCATTTCTTCCTCACCAACATAATACTTGTTTTCACTGGGCTGAGATACCTGACATGCAGCTGCACATTTTCTCTATGCTCTCCTAATGACCAGGGACTGAACTTGAACTATTCATGTGAGACGAGGGATGTAGCCTCATTATAAGTATAACTGTAATAACACATCAAGTATTCAAACACTGTCTTGCTAGCACCCCCTACCCATAATCGAATAGCACAGGAGATGGGGCAGATCCTTGAGGGACATAAAGATCATTCCTCTGTCACACAGAAAGTCTGCGACTAACAAATGAATAATTTATTTCAGTATGACTCAAATCACTCAAGGCCAGTGACAGATATGCCAAGCATCATCCCTTATTGTCTGAAGCAGCAATGTTAAAACATCAGGGGAAGCTTTACATGGTTAATTGGTCAAACCAACTTCCATAAGTATCTACCAAATTATTCATGACCTGGACAAACACTCTTCCAATTCTAATTGCCTGAATCCAGAAATGAATCTAATGCTTCAAAGCACTGGACAAAAATGTAGACATCTCTATGAAAGAATGGCAAAAGAAAATACTCTGAAAGTTCACTAAAATCTTTAATGATCAATAAAATCAGAAATATTCAAGTTAGAAATTTTATATAAGCCATGGTGTATTTTTAATCCAAATACAATTTCTGACAATGCTCAAATCAGCTGCTTTCACAAAAATAATGCACTGAAGCAGTATAGCTATCACTGGCTAAGAGTTGGAGCCTTAGGCATCCTTGAAAAAGTCAGAGTTAGTTGTGTTCCATTACAACATCCTGTTTTTAATTCTCATCTTCTTTAAACAGACAGACACTCCTTGCAACCTCATTAACCCCCCGCATGTAGTGTGGAGCTGCACAGCAGGCTGCAAGAGCTTTTTTCCATGTTCTGATCTGCTGCATAAAGGCTTGCAATATAAAAATGACTACGCTTGAAGTTTCATGCAACTGCAAGGTCTTTTGTCAGTAACATAATGCTAAATAATTTCCTGGTGCACAAGGTCAAAAATTACTACCAACATCATTTGCTTGTTCTGTTGAGATCATGTCTTGTTCCAGGATGGAAAAGCACATTGTTCTCACAGTACCAGGTTGCTTTGAACAATGAAAAGCAGGATAATTGGCTACTACAACATTTTTTAACAGCTTTTAGAGCAGCAAACACTGTCAGAATCATGAAGATCTGTAAATTCTTTTGGCTAAAAATAATTTGTTTTATCCTCTCCTAAACTGTAAACCATCTTTTACATCTGCATTTTCACATGAATTTCCCATACTTAGGTGCACGAGCATATTAATTTCTGTTCAAAACTCGGTGGATGTTTTTATATTCCTCTCTTCTTTTTACATCGTTATGTGTAAGTGAATCTGTAGACTTCAGAGAGGGTTTGGTTTTGTTTTGTTCTTCACATGAAGGTCTTTATCTTACCTGTTGGAAACAGCTGCGCACACTGGGTTCAATGTTGCTGCCACCAAAGGCTGCCACTTCCCCAAGCTGTCGTGGGATCTGGATAGCATCATGAAGCAGAAGGCCCAGCTGCCTCTGGTCACACATTTCTGTAGGGCCTGCCACCTCCTTGAAGAGGTCTGCAACACGAGCAAAAGACACCATGTCATTCCATTTCCATTAACATCTCCTTTCCTTCAGTAATGCTGCAGCTCAAGCTTTTAATTTCTGTATTATTGTTATGGTTACAAATGGCCACTGTCCCATTTACAAGGGTTTACCTTCATCTAATCTTGATTTGTAACCATACAAATGAGAAAAATAAGGCCAAAGGAAGGGTACTATACGGCTTTTTACAGCACATGGTGGACAGGAAGGTGATTTGAGGCAGCACAGCTTCACCAGCAAAAAGTCCTGCCTGACAAACCTAGTGACCTTCTATGATAGAGTGACTACATTAGTGGACAAGGCAACGGCTATGGATGTCATCTCTCTGGACTTCTGTAAGGCTTTTGACACAGTCCCCCACAACATCCTTCTGCCTAAATTCAAGAGAGATGAATTCAATGGGTGGACTGGTAGACGGATAAGAAATTGGTTGGATGGCGACATCCGGAGGGTAGTGGCAATTGGTTGGACGGGGACATCCAGAGGGTAGTGGTCAACAGCTCAGAGTCTCGATGGACATCAGTGACAAGTGATGCCCCTCAAGGGTCCGTACTGGGACCAGCGTTATTTAATATCTTCATTAACAACACGGATGAAGGGATCGAGTGCACTCTCAGCAGGTCTGCAAGTGACACTGAGCTGAGTGGTGCAGCTGACACACCTGGAGGACGGGATGCCATCCACACCTGGACAAGCTTGAGAAGTGGGGCCCTGGCAACCTCATGGGGTTCAACAAGGGCAAATGCAAGGTTCTGCACCTGGGTCAGGGCAACGCCCAGTATCAGTTCAGTCTGGGGGATGAAGGGACTGAGAGCAGCCCTGTGGAGAAGGACTTGGGGGTGCTGGTAGATTAAAAGCTGGACATATGCCGACAAGGTGTGCCTGCAGCCCAGAAAGTCAACTGTATCCTGGGCTGCATCAGAAGCAGCATGGCCAGCAGACTGTGGGAGGTGATTCTGCACACTCTGCTCCTGTGAGACCCCACCTGGAGTACTGAGTCCAGCTCTGGGGTCCCCAGCACAGGAAAGACATGGACCTGTTAGAGCAGATCCAGAGGAAGGCCAAAAAACTCATCATAGGAGAGATGTTCCATCCCTCTGAAGAAAGGCTGAGAGAGTTGGGGTTGTTCAGCCTGAAAAGAAGACTCCAGGGAGACCTTATTGTGGCTTTTCAGTACTCAAAGGGGACTTAAAAGAAAGCTGGGAACAAATCTTTTAGCAGGGCCTGTTGCAACAGGACAAGTAGTAATGGTTTTAAACTAAAAGAAGGCAGGTTTAGACTAGTTATTAAGAAGGAAATTTTTTACAATGAGGGTGACAAGACACTAGAACAAGTTGCCCAGAGAGGTGGTAGATGCTCTATCCCTGGAAACATTCAAGGCCAGATTGGACAGGGCTCTGAGCAACCTGATCCAGCTGAAGATGACCCTGCTCATTTCAAGGGGGTTGGTCTAGATGACCTTTTAAAGCCCCTTCCAAACCAAACTATTCTATGATTCCATGAAGAATGAAATAATATTTCAGAAATCCACATCTTATGCTAAAAAACTACGTCATGCTTCAGTTGGTTGGGTACAGAAGCACGATTACTCTGAACTGAGACTGGAAGTTACCACAAGTCACAACTGGCCATGTGAAATAGCTTAAAATGAGAGCAGCAGCCAGAAAGACAACTTGAGCTTAACAATAATCACATTTTCTTCCTGGATAACCATGTCTGCTTCCATGTACTTTTCCTTCACTGATTCCATTTTCCTAAGGTAGGTGTCAAGCCCTGCAGTATAAATGGATGAACCAGGATGACTGTAACAACAGAAAAAATTGATGCTGAAAGGGATCGAGAAAATTTTTCCAGATACAGGCACTGGGAAGGAAGATACTGCTTGTACCTACACTCACAGTAAAGAACTGAGTTAACAAGCCTGTCAGCAGTACAGTTACTATTTCGCAAATGCTTTCTTAGCATGTTTTTTTGATTGGACAATTTTAATTGTTAAAATGCTCAGCTAAAAATGTGAATGTTTCTGCCAATAATTTTGATTTATGAACTCTGTAGCTGTGTACATTAACATTTAGTCAAAAGATTAATCTTTCCTGAAAACATCTTAAATGCTGAGTTTATCTAAGAAATATTTTTAAATTCTGTGATTGGTACAAATTACAGAAGAAATGGAATAAAATTCTTATGTTCATTCCAGCTGGTTTTTACAATCTCCTTTTGCACTCAATGGCTGGCTTGGATTAAAGCTCCAAATAATCTTAAAAGAAAAAGAATCCATTTATATTATGACCCTACTTTTTCATGTTTCCCATCAGAAGAACCACGAATACATTAGAAATAAATGAAATTTGAAAATTCAGTCTGACTGCACTTCTGATTGAGAAAAAGACAATCTTTGTTCAGAAACACTCAAGAGTAACTCTTATTACATGGTGTAAATTGTTTTGCCCTTTATTTGGAGCAACTGTCAAGCTTTGTCAGTGTGCTTCAGACAGTCTGGGCACACTTTTATTTTCTTCTCAAAGGAGGAGGAAGCACAAGAAAGGATCTTCAAATGATAAAAATCTAGATGACTAAACTAATTTTTAGATTTTTTTTTTGTATTTTTCTCACCCCTTTCTTGCCTAGTCAAACAGCAGGTACAGCATCTTGTCCACTCAGTGTTGAGAAAAAAAAACACACAGACAATAGCAGTGACAGAATTAATACTGCAGAGCTGCAGGCTCCTCTTGGCAATCCCAGATCATGGTTATCTTCTTCAGCTAAGGATGGGACAGTTTTTCAATTTCTAAGAGTCAGTTTAAAAAAACTGATAGTATAAAAAAACCCAAGGAAAACAGAAAACCTAGTCTTATTCTTTCTGTTTGCATCAGTCTGCAGTGGAAACAGGCCATAGAAGAAGAACAATTCACTAACTGCTGGAGCTGGGAGGCAGATGAAATTGTGGAGATTGACGAGGCACAGACTCTGAAGTAATTTCCTAAACCTTAAAACTTCAGTTGATTGTGGAGTTGGCAAATAGAGGAAAAAGATGTGACAGAAGAGGGAATAGGCACAGTGATTAGCTAGGAGGAAAGCAGCAAATACCTTTGAAGAGCTCAAACTCCTCCAATTTATTTGTTTCTTAACACTGGCAGCTGTGCCACAACCAAAGACTGTCCAGGTGCAAGGGAGTCCATGGATGTTATCCTCTTTTCCCAAACACCTCAATGCCTTCAATGTGACACACAGAAGCTCCTAAACTGAAGGCATGGAAAGTGAGAATGCTCTTACTATCTGGCCTACCTACTCCAAATAACTCATGAACTATTCCCTGGCAAGGGAAGCATGGCAAGAGCCACTCTCAAGTGGCAGATGGAGGAGAGCCTGTTCTAGCTCTGACAGGGAGCACTCAGACACCCTACTCACCACAGTGGGAAAGGGGACTCCGTACATCACCCACCAGCAATCTCAAAAGCCACAAACTCTTTTAAATGGAGTTTGTTAACATGTATATACACACTAAAGGAGTTTCAACATAAAATGCATTGATATAAAGGTTAAACTGTATAATGGACTCTAGCAAAGAAGAATGACTGAGGAAGCACAGAAAAGATTATTCAGACCTGAGTCATATGAAAAAAACAGTAACCAGGAAAAGAGAAATCAGTCAAATAAATTCAGCCTCACACCAGTATTTTGAGGATTACAGCCAGTGGGACTCAAACTGCAACTTAGCTGGACAACCTGAAAAAATGTACTTAATGGTTGACAAAGAAAGGGATACGTGAAAATACTGAAAAGTTTATTAAATTCCTATCAAAATGATAGTAAGATAGTTAGTAAAAAGATGTCCACAACCCACATTTTATGTTGCATTGTCACAAACAGAATGCACATTCTAATTTCATCTTTTTTTTTGTTAGTTCCAAATGGTTTGAAAATGTACAACATAAACATAACAGTAAAAAAAACCCCACCACATTCCAAGGACATTGTACATCACTTGAAAACTGAACTGATTTGAAGATGAGATTTATCAAGTAGCCCTTCTTTTTCATCTCAAATCATACAGATTTTATACATTAAATGATATGACCCAAAAGCTACACACTGTAAAAAATTCCATACGGGGTTTTTTCTGCTTCTGCTGCCAGTTTGGGCTTTGGGTGTTAGAAATGAGTGCAGGTAAGAGTGAAGTGCACAGAAATGCATTCTTACGTAGCTCAAAAGTGACCCTTCTGCTCAAAAGAGAAAGCAGAGAATGACATGGTCACAGCCAGACCAGGACATTAGCCTCAACAACAGAAAAGAAGCCTGAGACTCCTCACCCTAAAGCATAAATGTAAGCAGCTCAGAATTACTGAATTACTTTTGCAGGTCCATTTTTATTCTCAGGAGCACCCAGGTATGTGCTTGAAGTTAAGCATGTCTTAAACATTTTCAAGAATAGGCATTCTTTAATTGAGGCTTCAATGTTTCCTCTAAAGCAATGGGGACTTTAATAATTAAAGATCCATTCTCACGTCAACCCTGAAGTCTAGAATCTTAAAAAGAAGCTTAATTAAATTAAAAAAAATAAAAAAAATCACAGAAATTTCTCTGTCAAAACGTTTTTTAAAAATGTGTCAAGTGAAAAGATCCTACCTGTACTGGAAATGAACATACAGTCTCTAGGAAGGCTGAACACTTGAGCAGCAAAATTCTGCTCAAGAGTTTTACAAAAGAATGAAGGGTTCATCCAAAAGTTTTTAGAACAAGAAACTTGCTTATTTTACTACCAGCTACTCTAAGAAGAGTATGCCTCTCCAAGGCTACAGCATTTAAGGCACAGTCTGTGCTCTGCTACAGGCTCTAACCACAACCATCCGATGACTGTCACTCTCCGAGGAGCCTGTGATTGCCAGCGCCTCAGAAATGCTTACAAGAAACAGCCAAAAGGAGACGCAAATGCCAGGAGTTGGCCCGAGAAAGGGAAAACTCAGAAGGCAGGTAATTAGTATTAAGCACCCATGTTTGGGGGTCCTGCTTTTTCTTCCAAGTGACTGAGTTTCTTGAAAATACTTAGGAATTCCATTACAATTTTCACTCAAGGACTGAAAACTCAGTAGATATGACAAAATTTCTCTCAACAAGAGGTGATTAGTAGGGTATGACAAAATCAAAACAAGTAAAAGAGCTCATATCAAAGATGAGTCTGTGACAGCTCATCCCAGAGGACCCCAAAATGCTGACTTCAAAGCCACTGCAAGCCAAGAACAGTACCTGACACACACTTCCTTCTTTAGCAAAATTTCTTTTGAAGAGTTTTTTTGTGACAATTTTAAGGTTCATAAGGACGATAAAGCTAACACAGATATCAAAGGCTAGCACACTGATCAGAACAGGAGTTACAACAACAAAAAGGATGCATTATCTGACTATTAACTCTCTGCTTTGAGAATGCGAGCAACTACTTTAATTTCAGATGTATTTCAGGTTGAAGTTATGATCACTTGGTACAAAAGTTTTCTGAGATTTATTCTCTATTAATTTTTTTAGGACTTCTCACAGCATCCTTCAGAGTAAAAGTCCATCTTGTTGATACCAATGATGCAAAATCTGTAGCCACCATCAGCTGCCATTTTAATTTTACTACTAAACACAAAGCAACAACATAAATATGAAGCTGCCCTAGTAATTTCCCTGTTCTGATTCACTGCCTGTATTTGGCAACTGTATACTAATGTATTACCAACAGCAATTTAATGTGAGTATTCTGAGGTTTTGGAGGTTTTTTAAAACCATCTTTTCCTAGGGTATATCAGTTTATGATCCACAGCCTAACTCCCACACTTTATGAAAGCTTTTTATTTCACACAGAACAGCAGATTACCCTCTGAATTGTCATTATGGAACAAAGGTATGTCTGTCAAGCTCTTTTTTAGTTACAGGATACTTCACAAATACTTCACATATATGTCAAATGACAGAAGGAAACTGAAAAACCTGAAGTCTCAGTATGTCATTCAGATGTCAAAATATGTCCCAACGCATAAAACACCTATACTTTTGTTCAATGTTAATAACTAAGACTACGAGATTGCCTAAAAATGCTCCTAAGGAAAGCAGAAATTTTTGCAGAGCTCCAAAGGTACATGAAGCAAATTCAGTCTCTCTATATTTTTTTTTCATGTGTTTCCAAAATGAGTCAAGGAACTACTGTAAAGAACAGCAAATTTAAGATTATGTGCATAATATGTGGATGTCCACCATCCAGAATGCTCTAATATAGTGCTTCATCTTTTTATCTGTATTTGTCAGGGGATTTTTGCCACAAAGTTACTCAATTCTCTTCTGCGCCTGCATTTATGTTTTTGAAATATTTTTATATTACTCAGTCTTTCTCAAGCTTGTGAGATAACTAAAATCAACATAATTTAAACTTTCATTGTGCAATTCTGGCAGAAAGCACATATATAGGAAAACCATTTTCAGAGTTCAGATAGTCTTTCTTGTAGACCACTAAATACAGTTGCAGAATTTTGATGTATTTCCTTGCTTTATCAGCCATATCAGTCTGATGCAATCAGCACTAATCGCTTGATTTTTCCCTAAACAAAACATACGTACAAGAGAACAGAATCAAATACAATACGTCTCTATCTTCCACACAGATACATTTTCCTTTTCTTTTGGGGACTGCAGTACTGTGACTTCTGATGATTCAGAATTGACAGCAACACTTTCCAGTCAAGATATAAATCCCCCTTTAACCATTGTCACTGGTGATAATGCAAATATTTCTATTTTACTTACTCAAAAGAAAACTGCCTTGCAACAGGCATGAGAAATGTTTCATTACAAATTTTGCTAGGTGCTTTGTCATTGTATATGACTTAAATATACAGAGTATTTTGTAAAAGAAATTCTTCCTTACATCTGTACTTCTCTTCCAGAAGGCCCTTAGAAAGAGACATCAAGCCAATTTTCAGGGACTGCACTCGAATTTTTCCAGTTCGGCCACTGAAATGATAAAGATAAGACAATTTAATACAGTTTCATTTTATTTCATTCCAATTCAAGTCTATTAAAAAATACAAAGACATTGGAGAGTTATATTTCAAATATACTTCAGATCTCAAAAAAAAAAAATTAACACTATAAAGCACATTATGAATTCTTCCCTTACAAAAGCTCAGCTTGCCTTCCAAATGGTTTACATGTCAAAACAGCTTGTATTACTACAAAAGAACAGACATTTAGCTCTGTAAAGTTCTCAAAGTGATTTATTAATGTGATATAGACAGAAAAAAAATACATGAGCACACAGCAGGAAGGCCTATTACTCAGTGTGAAACACAAGGACTGCAAAATAAAACCAGCTTTTCATATCACAGTAATTAATTCTGGTGGTTTTTCTTCCTTTTCTTTTTTCTTTGGTTTTTTGTTTTGTTGGGTTTTTTGGTGGGTTTTTTTGGGAGGGGTGTTTTGTGGTTTTGGGGTTTTTTTTGGTTTGTTTTTGTTTTATGTTTAAAATGTTCTGACATACACATAATATCAGGACATAAATAGGCAATCATATGCACTAATTCAATGATGTGCAGCTGTTATTCTTTTTAAGGAATGTGACTTCAGGCTTATCTTGTCTAGCATGAAAAAAAGTAAGTTCAAACCTAAAACACAACTTGAGAACAGATAAGTGGTACCAAAGCAAGTAATGTTAAGCCTGCAAGACAAATGCTGTTCAAAAAGATAGTAAAACAATAAACCCAGCTTACATGGAAAAAGGACAATTTTAAAGTTCAAAAGATCAATGCAGAAACATATTCTTAAAAATTCTTTTTTCTTTCAAACATGAAAAAACATGACGCAATTTGTCTTTAAATGAGACATAGCATAAAAAAAATCATCAGAATAGTTAAAACTGTATATATTACACACATAAGGTTAGCTGGGTCTTTCACCAACAAGTAAGGTAACACTAAATTTAATATCCCCTCAAACCTTACTTAGGTCCTTTCTGCCACACAGAAGTTATATATACTTTAATTACTTCTGGAGTGGTTATTACATATCTCTTTCTATCCTATCCATTCAGCATATGGTCTGCTGTCTGATTTACTTCACAAATGTTGTGCTGAATACAAAATTATTAATTTACTCCTGGGTTCTTGATAAATTAGCTAAGCGACTTACAAATATTAATGCATTTTTCTTCACAACATCATCTAATCTAGTAACAGTGGACAGCAGTATCTTCATTCCATAAGATGGAACAGAGGTACAGAGAAATTATTGCAAAATTAATCAAAAACATCTATTACTTTTACTGCCTAGTTGGAAAATCAGGACCCAATTTTCCAGAATGTTATAAAAGTGCCACCTTTTTATATATTCAAGCTTAGCTTCAAATTACCTCTTTCAATCACAGACACTACATCATTCTGGCATACCTTGCCATCTAAATGGCTCATTTTACACCCTGATAAAGTTATTTCCCTATCCTTTCCTGTGTTGGGTTGTTTGTGTTTTAAATTTACATTCATCAGAAAAAAAAGTGAACATTCATTTGGGTTTGATTTAACTCAGGACTGACCACATCATTTGTTTATTAAAGACAGAAAGTGAGACTTTGCAGCTAAAAGATTAGGGCACATATGTCAAGGCTTCAAGCTTCTCCTGATTTCAGGAGATTTCTGTAGGGTCTATGAAAAACTTCCTTCACACAAAAAGAATTTTCTCAATAAATTACATAAGTAATTACAAAGCCTGCAATATTACATTTCTTGAAAGAGCAACATATTTACCCCTAGTCTCTTTCTTGGAGACAGATAAATATTAGCACTGTAATGACGTATATACAGAAAAAAAAAACCAACACACCAAAATCAAATGCCACACACACTCCCTCTCTCCCCCCCAAACCTATAGACTTTGTAGTCCTGACATTTCCAAGTCAATGGTTTAAATTTTCCCAGCTTAGTGAGTCACAAAACCACCAAGATTAGGAGGGGCGTCCAGAGACCAATGCCCCTGCTTAGTCAGGTAGAGCAGGTTTTCCTGGATCACATCCCATCATTTCAGTATCTTCACGGATGGAGACTGAACAGCTTCTTTGAGTAACCTGTGGCACTGTTTGATCACTCTTACATTAAAAAAATATTTTTCTCATATGTTTAAGCAAAATTTCCTGTGTTTCAGCCTGTGCCTGCTGCCTCTTGTCCTGTCACTGCACACCACCGAGAAGAGCCTGGCTCCATCTTCTCTTCTGCTCCCATTGGGTATTTATGCACATTGATAAGATCCCCCTGAAACTTCTCTTCTCCAGGTTGAAAAGTCCCATCTCTCTCAGCCTCTACAGATACA
>QWTY01012047.1:0-20981 GCA_008033365.1 Pseudorectes ferrugineus
TTTTTTTTTTAAACAAATAGGACAAGAGTTTAAACTTTTCAATGAAACTAACTTAGAACCCTATATTTTGTTTTATAGGTGAAACACCTACAGAGAGTTTACTTGTGTTAGGAGGAAAGAGTAACCTGCATTTCTACATAGCTTCTATATTTATATCAGCTCTAATATTAGGTGTAAAAAATGCGTATTTTATCTCAATATATATAATAGCAGCCCCCTGGATCTACTGACACATCTACATTTAAAACCAAAAGCCATTTCACTTCCATTTTGTCACAGGTTTAATATTGTTTCTTTAACTTCACAGTGGGAGCACGTGAATTTGGAAAGTGTTATAAATGGATTTTCTTGTAGTTTTGCGTTCTTCTACATGATTTTTCTTTTTTATGGTGCAATTAACAAAGTAACCCTCTACAATCTAGTTGGATTCACTCGTATGTTGGTTTGTTTGTAAAGACGTAGTGTTGCAAAAAAGCTTAATGGTTTTGCTACTCAAGGATGGGTTTATTCCTTGAGGAGAGCAAAGCAATAGAAAAACAATGAGAAAAACAGAGTAAGGAGAAGGGTGGTAGTCTTTCTCTAGCAACAGGGGGAATGTAGTTATGGCTTTATTATGAAAGATAATATTTTAAATTTTTTTAACACTCTACCTTGAAAATGCCTACAATAATTTCATATTTGAAAAAAAAAAATCAGTGTTATGGCACATTTTGTGGTAAACTGAACAAACGTACAGTTACTTTCATTGGTCCATATAATATTTTTTTCACAAATGTCTTTTTGTAAAACAAGCTGTTTTGTAAAAAATAAAAAGATTGTGCATTGATGTGCAGTGGGGTAGGAATTCAGGCATTGGAAAAGTTCAACATACCTTATGACAAGGTACTGATATCAGTTGCCTTTTTGATCATCATTGTGTTTTCTCTAGCCTTTATGGGAAAAGACTTTAAAAAATTATTTATTAAGGTTAACAGTGGACACAAACGCAGAACTGGTCAGAATTCACCTGTGTCCTAATTTGGCATTTTACAAAACCACACGGGACATTTAAAACTTTCATTTTTATTTCCCAACCATTATCCATGCCAAGTTTCTTGGCCCTTCCAGATTCCCAACACTGTTCTAAGGACACTTGTGGGTTTAAATCGTGCACTTCAAAAAGTCACGTGAATCAGAAAATGAGGCATAGTGCTTTCTAATGTTCGTACTTTCTGATCTCAAACTTGAAGATAAATAAGGAAGCCATAAAAAGTAACGTCAGAAGGGTCTTTAATGAACTACTCAAGCCTTTCCTGTCTGACTTTACTGTATGTTGTAGGGTGTATTATGATCGAGCTTCCCCTGCCCACCTCTTTTACTTTAAAAATAAGAACATGGCTGTCTAAAAAATCCTGCCATCTGTTTCTGATGTAATTAATATGTAAGCGTTTTAAGTAGAGTTTTGAGAAAATCTGCTGGTTTGATGCACCTGTGGGAAAATCGACAAAGATTTGATTTACAAATCTAAATAGATGTAGGAAAAATCAAGAAAAGGTTTTTTCAATAGTTTTCCTTATTGACAAAATTTGCATCAGAGAAAGATAAATCCTCAATGAATTATTAATTCTATTTACATATCCTAGAGGAAAATGCAAAAAAGGATTTATGACATGTCAGGAGGGAAGTTCTATGAAGTATCTTACACTGAAATCTGATTTTGTCTGAATTTTGCTTCCTGCAAGAGAGGAAATAAAACAGCACACTCGGATTTCTTCCTGGCTGAATCTCTAGTAGAGTCTGCATTTTCATAAATTTCAAATTGTGGGATGGAGAAAAAAATCAGCTTCTTAATTTGCATGTTTGCTGTTTGTAATGAAAATTGTTGTTAATTTAGGAGCCCGACAGCTGTAGGACATTTGCCATTCGGCAGCAGCTGTCAGTAGCACTCTGGTTTATTTTGCAAACAGATGTTTAATTTGACTTCACGGCCATTGTCATTTTGTGAGGGGAAACAAAGAGAGAAAGGAATAGAAATAATAATGAGAGTCATAATTTGATTTGCTTTCAGATCATACAGCAGAGTCACTATTGATGACATCAGAAGTATTGTCATTTTTTATTACTGAATGTTTGAAATCAGTTTTTCTATAACCGCCTGAAGTTACGCATGATAATTCGTGTTAAGGAACTGATTTGTCTTGTGTCAGGAACTGAAGGCATTATTTTAATGTACTATGATACATTTTTAAAGTATGTATTTTATTCATGAATCAAAGTGTCATACTATTTCTGCAAGTTACAGATAAAGAGATTTTAGTCTCTATATTGAAATCAGAACTCCAGTGGGCCCGCTGTCATGCAAAAATATTTTGCTTACTGTAGTATGGTGGTGTTCTCACTGCACATCAGTGAATGTGAAGAGCAAATTGAGTACAGTGATGATGAAAGGAGGCAATGAAAAAGCTAAGTAGTGTAATGTGGTTAATTTTTAGTTTTAGTAACAAATGATTTTATCCAGTATGTGTCTAGTGATTGAGGCTTTAATAAAACCTGCTGTTATAACATTTTGGCAAGATCCTCCATTATTCAAAATGTCTATTGACCCAGATAAAAGAATGGAGATTAGCAGTGAATGGTGTCACTCTTACAACACACTGGTAATTCCTAGATGTTACAAAGTCTACTTTAAGTTAGTCATAAATGTGGCACAACCGGTCCTTTGCTTCTTCATAACACAATCAGTATTTCAAGATTGTATTCTATGAGGGTATGTAAGTAAATCTGCATTTAAATGTAAGAAGCTATACTGCATGTATGGAATGAAATTTTCATTAGAAAAATTTTTCTGGCAGGCTGATGTAAATATTTGGTGAAGTGTCTGCATGCCCACAGAAATCTAGAACAGCTCTGCAGAGCACATTTTGCAGTTAAAATTTCAAGCACAGCTCTGTTATAGTATGAAAGGCGAATGGATGAATTAACAAGGGACTGGATTGTGGCCATCCTTACTTGTATTAAATAGTATTTCAATTCTCATGTGAGTTTGCATTTATTAGCTGGAGAGTCCCTAAGAGTGGTGTGTAATATCACTAAGGGTCTCAGCCTGAACACTGTATTTATCTTGATTCTTTTTTTCATGTGAAGCACCACAAAATCAATTCTGATTTGTTTCCTTAAAGGAGCAGCTATTTGTATTATTGCAGTTCTTTAGAAATTCTGAAAGGCAGAAAAAACACCCAGAAAAGGAATTGTTCTTTGCATGAACTCGCTGTGGAATTGATTGTTGTCGTCTTTCTCGTTACCTGGTTTGACAATTCTAAGGCTATTGTGAAAGGATTGAAACACTAAATCCAACCAATAATTGGGTGGGCCATTCCTTTATTTTCCTTGCAGTAATTAGGTACCCACTTTTCCCATCTTTTCTACATCATTGGACATGCATTAAGTATCTTTGCTCTCTGAACAGCAGCAGCCTGAATGCTTTTTGCCCTGCTTTCCCGAAGAAATGGATTTGTTGCTCCATCAGTTCACTGCTCCAGCAGAATGTGGTTTAAAGTCTTGCAATGCACCATAAAGCACATTTGATTTTTTTTTTAATGGTTTTTGAATTTCATTTGCTACAGAAAGGGCTGGGTTACAGGCCGGTGTCTAGGGAGGGACTCAGCTCTGTTCTTTAGAGGGATAATGAGCTTGATTATTATATACTCTCACTGCTGTATGTGGAGCCCCATGATAACCTTAATATGTACCAACTCATTTCAGTTTTACAGATTACCTATCAAACAGTTTCTTCCCATAGATTTATCTGAAAATGGAATATACACTAGTGTTATATGCAGAGAAATAAATATGTGCTCTCTTATGATGCAACTGCCTTGCAATGGTGGCTGGAGTAGATGTATGATGATACAAGAAACTCATATAAACACTGTGTTGCACATGCAAAGGTGTTGAGGTGCCACCACCTCATGATTGCTCATAAAGAAATTGTCTTGCTTGTCAGATTTAATTCAGATAGCAAAATATTAACAATTTATCTAATTTCTCTGAATTAATTGTGGCCAAAACATTATCTTCAATATGGTGAAGAAACACAAATATTATCATTCTTCCTGGTTTTATAGTAGTAATCTATACTTCTGCCACACACAGTTCGACTCACAAAGTGCTAAATATGTTCAGGCAAGTAAGTAAAATAAAGCTAAACTGAAGAGGAGGCAAATTTGACAGGTACTTGGGTATGTGTTGTCTGCATTGTCTTTTTCAGTAAGCTATTTGGCTCAGTGAGAATAAAGTTCTAAGTGCTGTCCTTATAATTTTCTGGTTTTCCAGTGGCCACTCATGCCTCGTAAGAAATTCAGGCTGCAGTTCCCTTTTGATTAAGTGAAACTGAAGTTGGTAATTGATTTCAGTAGAAGGTCAGTCAGGTGTCACTAGAGTGTCACCTAACAGCAGCATAAAATTGTGGGACACATCGCTGTATCTGGTTTTATGTTTATATGTTTTTAGTTTTCAAAGCATGTAATTTTTTTTCTGTCTCTTTTTCAGTTTGAATGTTTGGTGGGAGCAAATGACTCCCCACTATAATAAACAAAGTCACATAGTTAATGCCTTATATTTTTGTCTAGAAGATCAGGAGATTTGTTTTCCTTGTTGCTTCAGTTTCAAAATCTAGACCAACATTTGGACATGTTTAAATGGCACTGCTGGGGTGTCAATCTCAAACCCATAATGGGTTCACCTGTTTCCCATACAGGTACCTGAAGGAGCACCCCTGCTTCTCTCCACAATGTCCAAACCCTTGCTCTATTTCCTCCTGTATCTCTGATCATACTTGGTGTATCTCAATTATCCATGTTAAAACATCTCCCTCTTGGAGTTTCTAAGGAAGTTAAGAATCTAATTAACTGCACTTTTGTTCCAAATAAAACGTGGTAGGGCTGAATTCCAGTTCCTAGTCTATGCCTGCTTCTCAATATAAAGGGTGATTTATCATTCTAATCCCTGTCATTACTGCTTACTACTGTTCACAGTGCTCCTTTAATAGTCTTATTCGTGTGCTCTCCTTGTCCCGATGACTGAGGGAGATACAGACTCTGGATCTTTTGCTTAATCCCCGCTCCTCTAAGCATAGTTGTAATCACTTCCTCCATGAAATGCTGACCTTTATCCGGATCAGCGAGACTTTGGGAACCCCACTGAGGCAAAAAGCTTCTTGAGACTGTAGGGTTTGTTTCCTCTCCCTGCTGCTGTATGTTGTTGTGTAGAAAATGCTTAAAATCACCGTGAAAAGGAATCACAATCTTCCAAGGAGTTTCATTATCCCAGAGTGATTTGGGGGGTTAATGTATATAATTTAAATGTAATCACACCCACAGTCTGACAATCCACTGCTGCAGCAAAGAGACATGCCTAGACTTGGCTCTTGCCCTTCCTATGCATGTTCTGGACAATTTTTGTTCCATTTCGTATTCTGTTTCTGTACCCTTCAACGCTGCTATTACCTTATCCCTGAGAGTATTTTTCTGATTTTCACGTGTTTAGCAGTTCTTCTTTCTCCATCATTTGCTTGTTGTATTGTAGCAGAAGTGCAATCAGTGCCACTGGTGTTGGCAGCTAATCAGACATGAGAAGGCTGTATGATTTTGGCATTTTTAGGGCTGAAATAAAGACCCTGATGTACAGGTTCCCTGCCATTGCATTCTCCAAAAATCTGTGTACCAAAGTTTGGCAACAATATTTGATACAAATCCTTACTGCAAGGAATTTTTGCAAGCAGAACGATTGTATGAGCTCAAGACACTATAACACTGTTCTTAGCCACGAGCAAATGCTAAACAATGGGTAGGTGGAAAAACTTGCTGAAAACCACCCTAATTATGTAGAAGAATTTAATGGATTAATTCGATCTTTCTTTGATAATTATGTGTTGTATGATCAGGATGGTCTTTCAGCTATTTCTCAAATGCAATTCGAATGTGCGTTCTTCCCATGTGCTGCCCCTTCAGAATGAGGGAAGTGGAAAAGTAACCGATAACACCCCTTTTATCTTTATTTTCTTTCATTTCTCTGCACTCGTGTCTTTCAGCATAAACACCCAGCACCTCCTGGCACTGTGTGGCTGAATGTTCAGCAGGCTGTGCAGTCCCAGCTGTCAGGGAGAGCTCTCAGAACAGCCCAGGTAGACGAGATTCAGTTATTACAGGTATTAATTCTTGACAGATGAAATCTGTGTCTCAGCTGCGCTACAGAACTGACAAGTCTCTTCTGATGGTTCCAGTCCCACGACTTAACCTCAAGTACTAAAGACACTGCATCAAAATCTTCCTCAGGGAAATACATTCATAATAGTAAGGTCTCTTTTAAGAAGCAGTATTAAGCATTTTAATATTAAATTATGTTATCTTTGTCTCAGTGGGTGTTAATTTGTTCCATTAATTGTGGCGTTCACCTTCAGGCTCCTGTCAATTCTAGTGAAGTGAAGATTTTTTTTGGATTTGAAAACATCAAATACTTTATTCCAATCTAGATTCCTGCTACTGACTATCCACTAATCAGTATTTTATCAATGGGAGGGCTTTGCTTTTGAGAAATAAATTTTTGTCTGTACAAGCAAATAATTTACTCATTTAAACATAACTTCAGTATATTGCTAGTTGACAACTTAAAAAAAAATAGGAGAATGCAACTTCTAAAAAAATAGTAGGAGAATGACAGCTCTGTTATTTTTTGTTTTATCTTCAAATTCTTTTACTTCATGCTTTATAAATATTAAAGATTTAGAACAATTTTTCTAAGGTTTTGGGGAATTTTTTCTGGCTTCATTAACTGGGCGCTCATGGTCATGCTTAATTTTTAATTGTTTTGGGGTTTTGTTAATATATAAAAAAAGTGGTGGGTTTTTTTTTTACTGCCTCAACCGGGAGTAGGGGGAAGGTGATTCAAGAGGGGAGAGGAATATGAGTAGGATATAAAGATTAAAAGCAATGCTGTAAAAGGGAAATTATGCTTTTGCTGTGTCTCAGCTGTCCACGTGGGCTGTGCAATAATGCCAAAATCAACAGAGGTCGAGCAGTGACCTCAGGTCAAGCAGGGAACTTGGGGACAGGTCAAGGAACATGTGGGAGGGTTTGAGATGTGGCCTTTGCCTGTGTGGTTGGTTTTCTTCCCTATCCTGCCATATCAGGTAAAACAGGCTGGCAAAGGGGGCATAGATTGAACACCCAAAGAAATTAGGTATTTAAGTTCCCTGTGCAAGTGGGTGAGTGTCATACAGGTTGCACGGACCTTTTAAGCAGAAATAAATTGCAGCTTGATAAGGGTTTTTGTTTGTTTCATTTTTCATTTTGTTTTTAGGATTTGTTAGTTAGTACACAAGGACTTTCCATTGGTTCTTACCATGCATTAGCTCAGTTATCAGGTAACAGGATTTTGGGCTCACTAGTTTGAAAACACCTGTAGTCCCACCTTTGGTAGATTGCTTCCATCTTCCTCTATAAAACCACTACTTAAAATAACAAGATAAATCCATCCTCCAAACACTCTGTCCTATCCAATCTGTTCTGACTTTCCTTTGCAGTATAATTTATAATGCTTAGCTCTGAAATTCAAGGAGATTGCTACAAAAAGTGGTGACTATCAAAATCCTTGGTGAAGATCTAGCCCATAAACAGCAATGGGCTTTAAATGATGTTGCTTTTTGTTTGTTTGTTTGTTTGTTGTTTTTTTGCTTGTTTGTTTTTTAGTTTTCTTTGCAGGGGTGTTGGGGTTTTTTGGGGTTTTTTTTTTTGCAAATAATAGGTGTAGCATTCATGTGAGAAATTATTGTGTCAGCACAACTTTTTATCCTGAAGATTTTAGATTTAACATTTATGTCCTGTGGCCATTCAAGCAAAGAACAGAGAGGTTTTCTGAGGAAGAATATGAGATAGCAGCATGTATAGCTGTGGTTTCCCTCAGAGCTCTTTGTTGTACTATATATGATGGCCAAATTAGTTCTGAAGTCAGTGAGCTCCCGTGTAGGTGTGTGGTGGCAGACCTGAGTATGACATGAAGGACACCAAAAGGATTTGGAAGCAAGAGGAAATTTCTAAGATAAGCTTTAGAGTACTTTGCTCTTGCTGTGGGGTTTCTCTGAACTACATTTTCTGACAGTATTTGTGACATGTTGAAAAATAAAACTGAAGGCGGATGCTCTTGTGTCTGTACTGATGTTTTTAGAAGTGAATATGCTTTATTGTTTTTCATGTGACTAATCTATTGGAGAAAAGATCCTCATCCTGTGCAGGGATGTAAATGTGGAATTATGGCAACATTGATCAACTTCATGTTAATATTACTGTGTTTTATCCAACATCGAATATCAACTCTGGTTGGTTTGTTCAAAGTGTGTTAACAATACATTTAAAAACAAACTAATGAACAAAACCCACAAAATGACAACAAAAAATGCATCTTCTGTTTTAGCTTCTAAGTTATGCATTAGAAAAGAAATAGTTTGCTGCAAATTTTTAGAATATTGACCCTTGTCAATATCTGTCAGCAGTGATGACTGCTGACAGATTCTGGTGTAGGTGGAGCCTGTCCTGGCTGAGACAGCACATTTTCCTCATTGGAAATTATTTTGAAGAATGTGGTTGTCAAATATACTATCAGTGTAAAAATTGCTGGACATCTATTAGCTAAAGGGGAGGACTTTCAAAGGAATTTTAATTTGTTTTTAATAAAAGTCTCCTAAATATTAGAAAAAGAAGTAAATATTGTTGGCAAACTTCTGGGAGTTTGTGCTTTCCCTGACCTTGTAAGCGCTTGTCAGAAATATGGGGTTGGCTGTTTTCTAAGACAACGTAGAAGGAAATAAAATGAGAACATCTTAAATAATGCAATAGAATGACAAAACCCAGTAGCACCAACAAAATTACAGTAGATGTAAATCCATGGTTTTCACATCACTTTCTAGTGTTAAAGTAAATGGTATATTTAGAAATTCTCTTCAAAAAAACAACAAACCCAAAAAAGAAAATGAACTTAACATCCTGTTAATTGTTCTCAGTAGCTTTCTGGGTTGGGAAGCAACTTATCAGACTGTAATTAAATCAGTGAGGCATGGAATAAATAAAGAAAATAATTTTGATAGCTAGAAGGGCAAGACAAGGTTAACTCACAGGTAATTTAGAGCAGGAAAAGTGTCTTATCTGCAACTCAGTAGTTTATTATTATTTCTCAATATCCAAGTAAAACTTGGGGTATCCTCACCAGCTCTGACAAAACCTATTTTATTCAAATGTAGCTCTAATATTGTACTTTATGGTTTTGATGTAAGCTTTAAAAATGTCATAGGAACAATTCTTACAAATCCTCTTCCTTACTTCTTTTGTCACATCACTACACCCACAGAGGTAATTTAAAATAAGAGTATTTCTTTTCACGCTAGGATTTGACAAAAGGAGTGAGGAAAATAATCTAAAGCCCCTTTCTATGGGAAAAAGAGAAAAAGAAAGAAAAAACCCTAAACTGACTCCTCTCTTTCTGGTATGAACTGGAACATTCCCAAGGCTGGTCTGAATTTTTATGGTTTATGACATTTCCTGTTTCTTAATATCCCAAATGCAATTTCTGTGTCTTTGGCAGAGCTTTTCACAGCAGGATGGTACAATTGTTGTGGAACTGTGCTGCAGAGGGATGTTCTTGTTCCATGGAAGTCTTTCAAGGCAGCCTTTCCACACTGCCCTCAGATGTGGTCTGACCAAACTGAGCCAGGACAGGGACATTCCAAAGTAGTATTGCCAAAGCAAATATTGCAGAAGTAACCAGATATTCTTTTCTTTTGCTGTGAGAACTAGAAAACAGAAATAATGACACTTTTTGGACAATTCATTTGGTTGGTTTTCTTTAATAAAAGCAGATGCTGTCAGGTGTAGATATGCCTGTACCTTTCAGTTTTGCTCCTTAGTTTGGTGATGGAAAAGCTGTAGCACAAATCCAGAAGCCTTGCCTTGAAGAAATTGGGAAAAAAACAGATTTTTTGAGTCAAATTTGTTTCCTTTTTCCTTTTTTTTTTTTAATCCATCATTTTCTGATAGAGAGAGAAAAAAGTCAATAAGAAAAACAAGAAATTGAAGATCCACTTATATTTATTAATATGGAAGGGAAGGCAATTGGATTACCCCTTCCCATTAAGTTCAGACAGCACTGGATGTTTGAAGTGGGTGGAAGGATTTATGTAGACTAAGCAGATGTGTACCTTGTGCAAATTCTTAAAAGCTTTCTTGCCTCTCTCTAGACATTAGCCATTCCATTTTGAGCTGGTTTTTGTAAGCCTCAAAGACAAAGGAAAGAATCCTTAGTCCAAAGATCAGAACTTTTATAGAAGAATAAAAATTACGTCAAAAAAAAAAGGGGGGGAACAGAGGTAGTTATAAAAGCTAGCAAATACACTGAGCAGATGTTTTTGTCTGTGTTCAGTCTAGAAGCTGATTATTAAAACAGTTAATATTTTAAAATAATTTATGACTGAGTATTTGTAAAGTTCTGTGCCTGCTTTTGATATTTATGCAGCCGTATTATTTGCCCATCTTGGTGCATTTGGAATCAGTATAAAAAACTGCCATTAAATTATTGGCTCACCATATAGTTTCAAACACAGCTGAAGAGACAATGACTCAGAAAGCTGTGAAGCTTTTGTTATGAGAAAAGGAACTGTTCCCTTGACATTTTACAGTGACAAGCTAACTGCAGCAAAAAGAATAATACAAGTACACTTCAGGCTTCAAACAATCTTTCTCTATTTTTTTTCTCTAAAATAACTGGTAACTGCTTCCCAAATACCTGTAATGCCTTTGTTACCCGCAAAATCGAGATCTTTATCAAACAGCTGATTTTGTATTTGTTTGGATTAAGATAATAGAATAATTTAGGTTGGAAAGGACTTCTGGAAGTCACTTAGTCCATTTTTCTGCTTGAAGTAGGTGTTGTTACATCAGTTTGGTTGTTCCCTCAGTAGGTTGCCAAGGGACAGATCTGATCAAGTTTTGAATATTTCCAGAGATGGAGGTTGCACAAACTGTCTAGGCAGCCCATTCCAGGGTTAAATCTCTTTGATTATCCTCATGGTGAGAGAGGTTTTCCTTATATCGGCATGGCATTTCTTGTGCCCCCACTTTCTGTTGCCTTGCAGTGTAGCATCTAAGAACTCTTTAAATTTGGCTTTGGCTTTCGGTGTGAAGGCTGGAAAAGTTAAGGTAGCATGCGACTGTCACAGATTGGCCATTGGGCTCTATTCTTCCTAGCAGTAGTTCTGGTAGTTATGTTTGTTTTATTTTTTCCTCCTTATTTCTTGTTAGAAACCCTGGAAAAGTTTTCTCAGGGAGTTTCTCACATACTTGGTCAGTGTCTTCTGCCACCCTTTAAGTTGTGCCTTGGCAGTTCCTATATCAATAAAAGACAACTAATTCTGGGTTTCATTCACTTGCTGCTATTTGATCCAGGCTCTGATTTAACTCTTCTAAAGATGAGGCCTAGGAATCTTCTTTCACCAAACACTGGCAGGTCGATCGTGTCCTTGCTTTTAGTAAAATTCAGTTTGCTCTTCTCTGTTTCACGCTGCTTTTCCACAGTGTTGGTTGGTTGCCTGTGTTGCCCTTTCCCACATCTTCCTTTGTGGGAAAGAGATGCCAGCCCTGTTAAGGATTAAGAGTTTTTTGCACCCTTTTCGGGTTGATGTAGCTTTAAGAGGTTTGCAAAACCCAGTTATTCTCTTGGGTGCTTTGTAAGGTGCAAAGAAGGATTCCTTCCTCTCCTACTCTGGCCTCCCATCTTGGCAAAGAAAGCACAGTAAAATTGCATCTTATTTTTGATAGTTTTATGGGTGGGATGTTGTCAAAGGAAGGTTCCATGACTGCAGCAACACATCTAAGCATGTACAGTCTTGCTTTTCCTCTCACTTGAGCTGTCATGAGTGAGGAATAATTCTAGAGAGATTAAGAGAATTATTTGACTAATACTGAAGTAAGACAGGAAATTGGCCCTTGCTGTTTAGAGTTTTAAATACAAGTGATGGTACAAAATGTTGCTAGAAGAATGTGTACTCGTACTGGTAAACAAGGAAGAGTGCCAGCTCCCAAAGCACGTTGTCCTCAGGAGGCTCTCTGTCCATAGATTGTCTTTGAATTTAACCAAAATCTGTTTTCTTATAGAAAGAAGATAAAGTTTACATGTGAATTAAATTGTTATAGTTAAAAATGGTCAAAGAAGCTAGTTAAAGTTTATTTGGAACTAAATCTATCCAGCCCCGTCAACTGAGGAACTGAGGCACCGAGGCTTGGAAATTTATATTTTGTTTGAACTATAAGCCTCAATAAAATATTCTAGATTTAATTAATTTTAAAGCAGCTTGCCTTTTGCAACCTTTGAATTGCTTTCAAAGATTTTACCTTATGCTAGCTCTTTTTCTACCTTCTGTTTTACATGATAT
Organism: Pseudorectes ferrugineus; assembly: GCA_008033365.1. Taxonomy (NCBI): domain Eukaryota; kingdom Metazoa; phylum Chordata; class Aves; order Passeriformes; genus Pseudorectes; species Pseudorectes ferrugineus. The sequence continues at coordinate 12,452 of QWTY01012047.1, forward strand.
TTGCACTGAGTTGCTGTCATATATCAGAAGTACTTATCTCTTTAGAATGCCATGTAATTTCCCATGAACAGCTGCTTACTTTAGCTGTGCTATTTTCTGACTGAAATTGAATATAACTTCAGTATTTTAATAAAAGATTTGATTGAAATATTGAATGCTCAGTTGACTGTCATGCATTTCAAGAGCACAAGTCCTCACCATATGCCTATGACCACTTCTCTAGGGGTAAAAATATTTCACGTTTCTGTAAAATGCGATGAAATTAAAATACAAGTTGAAATAAAAATATCTTATCTCTAATCCCATATTGTGTATACGTGTTGTCAGTACAGGGGAGTATAACCATGTCTTAGCAGTCCAGTTCTCTCCTTTTGCTAATTTATCACACATTTTCTTTTTGCTTTAAGAAATAAATATATTTCAAACCTTTTTTTTTTTTCCCCCTTTATAGAGCCAGTATTGTGCAGAAGCGAATAATTTATTTTCAAGATGAGGGCTCTCTCACCAAAAAAATTTGTGAACAAGGTAAGGTAAAGTAAAATATCTTTCTGACCTCCTTGTTGTGTTTTGTATATTTCTCTTAACTCATTGTCTCAAACTAAAATTTGGAGGTCTTGGGCAGTTTCATCCAGGTTCAAATTTGGGATCTTCCATTTGGTTATGTTCTTCTTTATCACATATACTTCATCTCATAGAGTCTTCCTTGCCTCTCCCTAAATGTGATACTTGCACCTGTTTACCTGCTCTTTGTGTGATACCCATTGGTTTCCAGGGCATTCTTTTATTGAATCCTGGGCTATTTCTTAAACCTAAATGTTGCAGTTGATTCTTGCATCCCACTGAAGAATTCATATTTGGCTGTCAGAAATTTACAGCCTATTGTGTTTTGAGATCAGCTGAGGTTTGTCCTTATCAGACAACAACCGGAAACAAACCCCTTTTGCGTCTGAAGATAACTGAAATATTAATGCCTTCTACTTAAAAAATGCAGATTTAAATAATTTCATCCACTTATAAATATGGTGCAGATATTTCAGGGTTGTAGTTTAGCCTAATGGTAGACTTCAAAATAAGTAAAAAAACCCCCATGTTGAACTCAGATTTATTTCCTGGAGTATATATTATGGCAGCTTCACTGTCCTCACTGGTTTCGAGTTGTAGCCATTTTCAATGGGTACTTTGATGCTTTTTCAGACTCAGCCTCGGAAGGTGTGACTGAGAAACCAATTCTGGATTGTTGTGCCTGTGGAACTGCCAAATACAGGCTGACATTTTATGGAAACTGGTCAGAAAAAACACATCCCAAAGATTTTCCACGTGAGTATCATTCCTTTACTTGTACCATACCAGGGCCCTGAAGAGGGTTGGAGCTCGTTGTGTGACACAGAATCACTTATTTACAGCTCAGCAGTGAAAATTATGACATACATGGAATCCTGCTGACATTCAGCATTGAGAATCAATGGATCTTTCTGCACTATACATTACCAGTAAATTCTATTGATTTGCTTGACATTTTGAGCTAAGGTGTGTATGAGATTGTATTCCCAAGATATCTGTGGGGAGAAAGGTTCCTTTCCTTTTTTCTTATTGAAAGCTTAGACTAGCTTATAATGTAGAGGCAGGAGACAAGATTTTAAGAAAAAGGCCACAAAGCATGGGTAACACACTAATATTTTTATTTTTCAGCCATGCCAATCTATCCAGTTTGTTTTACTTCAAAGTATTTTGAATTATTTCAGTTAAATTTGGTGAAATTTGAATCTTGCTGCTCAAGGATATTAATCGTATATATAGAACTAAGGTTACTCTGTCTTCTTTGTCTTTGTTGGTTGAATACCCAGATAAAAACCACCTTCTGAACTTTGCCTGTCTGGGTTTTTAAGTGTCTGAACTACAGAATCAATATTTTTGTTGCAAGTTTGCTTTCTGCAGTTACCCAAGTATCTGTAAAAAGCTGAAGTTACAAAAATGTGTATTATGCACTTGGTCTTTCATTCCTGACTCCACAGTCTGGGGGAAAAAAGGCTAGGAAAGTATTTAAGAATATGAGTCACATTTACAGGTCTTTAAACTTTGTTATGTTTTCTGTGGCTGATGTTTATTATAGAGACCTTTTATATTGATTTAAAAAAATATTATTATTGCCAGAGTGTCAGGATATCCTCATATAATTCAAATATGGTTTGTATCAGCTCATAGTTTTAACAGCCTAAGCAATATTGCTTGTGTTGAGTTTGAAGCACAGCATTGTTCTAATGCTATTGGTCAGCATAATACGTGGGAGATAAAATAAGCAAAGCCAATAATTGCAGGAATGCTCTTTTAGGCTGTTGGACGATTTAAATATCTGCTGAGTGTGAACTTTATGTGCGCTATTTGCACAGATTCAGCTGGTGGTTAGAAATAGGCCATGAGAAAGTGACTGAAAGCTATGAAATTACTGTGACTTAGTGATGCAATACTGGGCATAAATGGCCTTTTCTTTTACAGCCAAGTCAGTGAACTCATGAAGGGTACGGCTGCATGATGGAAAATAAACAAGTTGCAATAGTTTGCTACAGTAGATCCCTCTGTAGCCTTCTGTCTCTCCTCAGTTACAAAATGGTGAATTAAATCAATATATTACTTAAACTGGAAAAACAAAAAAATACCCATTTGGTACACAATTAATCCCAGTAATAACAGCTAATAAGATTTTACATTAAAATTTCTGAAAGTTGAGGAAAAGAACTCATCCAGATATAATGATGTTAAAAATGAAAACTAGTCATTGGCAGTATTCTTTAAAATGCTGAGCTTGTGCAGTAATTACATTAAAATAAAATGTTATTCATTATGGACTGTGGTAAATCAGTAATTATTTGCCAAGCTACCACATAACAAATTCTGCTCTATTCTTGTACCATCAATAAGGCTGGAATAGAAAACAGATCATAAACTTTATATTTTGCATCTTTTCTTTAATTTGTCTTCTGATTTGCTTTAAGAAAACCTAGAGAATATGCAATTTGTGCAAAGCATTTATTCTCTCTGGGTATCACCCATTTTTGATAACAGAAATCCACATGCTCTTCATCATGGTATGATATGATCACATCTATGAAATGTGTCGGAGGATAAATTCTCATGTTGTGATGGCACCTTGATTTTTCTGCAAAAATACCCAAATAAGTGTATGAATTGAGAAGCTACTCAAAACTACAAGAATGAAGTGAAATTACAGCGCTGGAAAGCTGTCAGTGTTCTGTTTGCTGTCTTAAGACCTGGAGAGTGACATTGGATGCAAAATAGCTCTGGCCTTGTACTGCTCAGATTATCTCATGCAGAGAAGTTTCTTTGATGGTTAGAGGAAAAAGCTTAGGAAATATCAAGTTGTCTCTTTGTTCTCATAAGAAATGGATGGTTCAAGGTGAGGAGTGAAACATTTGCAAATGTAGCAGTTTTGTGAAAAGTTTACGGTAGATGTGGGATGACTTTGAACAGCTCATTTGGGCAGGTAGGTGGGCCAGGAGCTCTCTCTGCAGAGCCAATATCTTTAGGGAGGGCTGTTTGGTGGAAGAGGCTGTGCTCTGACTGCAAAGGCATCAGATGTTCCTGTCCTGTTCAGGGCAGGGAGGGAGAGAAGCTTTGGAGCACAGGGAACAATTCCTTATCCATTTGACTAAAGACTTACAGGCACGCGGGTTCCTCTCTGTGGTGACACATTTGTGTTTTGTAGGCACTGGTCTCTTTCAGAAAGCTTGAGAGTCCCTTGCTGTGTTTCAGGGCAAGCTGCTGTCTGTGGCTTGTGGGGCAGTCAGAGCCCTGTGCTAGGGAAAGAGGATGAGCAAAGCTGGAGTTCCCATCGCTGGAGCTGAGTGACAGCATCTCTCTCTGCTTTGACAGGGTGCCACTGTATATTTAAGGAACAATTGCTAGGTCTTAGATCAAGACACCATCTCCTGACATTGCAGTCTCTTCAGCTGTGGAGGAGGGAAGGTTTAGTTTGGTTTTTTTCCACACTTAGGGCTCAGCTACTGATTAGCTTTAGTTGATTCTGAAAACTTCAGGCCTGCTACAATTCAGAGCTCTGTACGTGTATTTTGGTCCAAGGTTAGGACTAAGGAAGCTGTGAAGGCTCTGTGTGCTGCTCTGCTAGGCCATCTCCCTCATCTATCTATTCTGCTTCCTACACTTTTCTAGCTTTTTTCCCCTGCCGTTGTTCGTTTTTTATTTCTAATCTGTTTTCTATTCTCCCATGATTAGGTTCCTGCATCTGACTTTATACAATTCTCTACACTGTCTTTTTCAATTTCATTGTTCCACCCCTCACATCTTAAATTTGCATTCCTTTTATTTACTTCATTATTCATTTTTCATTCATTTATTCAGTTTGCAGCTGTTTTTACTGCTGGTCTCTACCTTTCGCGTTGCAAAGAAAAATGTTAAATATTGTCTCACTCCATCATTCTGACTCCCTCGCCTCCTACAGTTCTTGCCTTGTTACCAAACTGTCTGCTTGTGCGAGCAGTTCATTTTCTCACCCTTTTCCTTTAAGCCTATATATCTGCAGAAGGCTATTTGACACTTAAGTGAATTCATTTTTATTTCCAGGACTGTGGGACTTTGTGCCTCCTTATTTCTGCTCAATTCTCTTTTCAATTCCATCTTACTTCTCTAACATCTTTTTCTTTGAACTTTTTTTTTCTTTTCTTTTTTTTGTTCAGCAAGACAAGAAGCAAGAATGGGAATCCTTTTGCTTAGCTCTACAACTCTTACATTATGAGAAATCTGAGCAAGAAAACTCAGTGAATATAGAAGTGAATATAGAAAAATTTACTTCTTCGCTGCCTTCAGTGAGGAAAAAACCCTGCTGTTAAATCTGAGGGTGACCACTGAAGTCTTCCCTTGCAGGTTTCCTTCTCAAAAATATTTGACATAGAAACTTAACATTAAAGATTTCTTAAACTTCCTGAAGTGAGCTCTTTGGTGGAGAAAAACTATACTAAGCCTATTTGTTTTGAGGGGCTGCTTTATGCTCGATTTCTGTCAGTCACTGGCTTGTTCTTACTGCTCTAAAGATGTGGTGTATTGGTGCAGTGAGAACTGACAGCATGCAAAACCCTCAAGAGTGGGGACTTCACAACTTCATTAAAAGTCAGGAATTATGCTTTGAGGCTGTCCTGGTGGTTGTTTGATTTGTTTTGTTTTGTTTTGTTTTCCCTGGAAAGGACGCACCAACCACTGGTCTGCGATCATTGGTAGCTCTCACTCCAAGAACTACATCCTGTGGGAGTATGGAGGATATGCCAGTGAAGGTGTCAAACAAGTTGCAGAGCTGGGGTCCCCTGTGAAGATGGAAGAAGAAATTCGACAGCAGGTAGGTGGATTTTAGTGCATACTTTAAAAAAAGGATCCTCCCTGCAAACAATTTGTCACTGACAATGTCTGTGAATGTAATTTTGCTGAATAATTCTCAGTTAGGTGGAGAAGGAGATCTACCTGTCTTTCTAGACTCATTCTTACCCTGGCAAGAGTTTTTGTCTAGGAAAGGACAAGTAAGTTGCAGCATTCTAGACTTAGAAAATCTGCGTGCCCTGTAAAGCATAAATCGGAGGTAGCAAAGCAAAACTCACCTTTTCAGGCTTAATTGTGAAGAATTGTGAAAGATTTTGCTAAAAGAAAACTTTGAAGACAGCAAGCAATATCCCTGCCTTAAAATAGTGAAGGATTATTTCTCATTTAGATACACTTTGCAGAATGTTACATTTTGCTTCTTGATGAATCACCTCATTTTGTGTTATACAAATACATAGTGCTGTGTTTCACTGTTCATCATTATTTGTGTATCACAAGCATGCTTTCCTTAATAATCTCTTTTACAAAGAAAATAATCTATTCCTTAATGTTGAACACGTGCAAGAAACCCTCTGTACATACAGTCACTTTTTCTACATTTGTGTGGATCTTTCCTATATTTGACACTTCTGAAGATGAAGTCAGCAAAAGTAAAAGCAGTGTTCAAGATGATACAGTTGATTAATCATTCTTCTTTTTGATAACTGCTGCATGTTAAAGAGACAGTATTTCGAGACCTCCAGGGTAGGTTGTATACAGGGTTACATAGAGAGATACAAAAAAAGATTCAATTATATTTATATAAACAGTATAAAACAACCTCAAAGACTGTTTTGCTCATGAGAAAACTTGTACAGCGAAAGGCTTTGTGTGCTAAATTTCATTTGCTTTTTTGTGATGCTTAAGTGTATATAATTGTGGTACAAGAACAGCCGGTGTATTTGACAAGAAACTCCCAAAGCTAAGAAAAATAAAATAAAACCAGCTTACAGTTTAATATATAAAAGGGATAGAAAAGGAATATGAAAGGGAAAAAACAATTTCATTGTGGGATAAAATGTGAACATGGATACATTATTTTTTAACACATCATAAACCTTGGTGTACTCGGAAATAGAAAGTAGGCCTTGATCCTATGCAGAAAAGTGGCTGGATTTTATCCCAGCAATATGATATAAACCCAGATGGATGAAAATTATAGCAGAGTATTGTATATACCACATGTAACTTATCATTTTTGCTGCCTACTTGGGAAATCAATATTTTCTTGTAGTAGGCCCACATGGAATGAAGAAAATCAGTAATTTTGAATTGAAGAAGATAAATTCTGTTACAGTCTTGATGAATACTCTATAAATAGGGGTTTGGGACATCTGAATTGGGACTATACAAAGATTAGGTCTTCTTCTGAAGCAGCAGGAGCGAGGGGGAGGTATGGGGTGAGGAGCAAGCAGAGGTGCACTTGTGAAAGGTCATGCTGAGTACTGGGAGAAGGGCAGGGAATTTGAAGGGAATATGGAAAAAAATGAAAATCATGCCTCTGCTTTCCAAATCTGGCTTCTTTGTCATTATGTACCGTGTATTTGCAAAAAGGGGATGTATTCATACACTGCATTCAGATCAGAGTACCTTGTGGCTTTTCAACGCACTTCAAACAGACAACTGGCTACAATTTCAGGGGCTGCTGAGATTGAACATAAAATTAATGAAGGTCACAGTAAATCCAGCATTGGGGTGTCTGATTGGGTCAACCCTACAGGAATTCCCCTGATTCTTCTGAGTCAGCTTATCCAAGCAACGACCCGGTGTTCTAACTGGATGTTACCTAGACCAGTGCAGCGTGTCATCAAATGCCATAACATTTTTATTGAGATTATTTGACTTTTTTTCTTTTTGATATGTACTTAAGCTGCACTAATATTTTTGAGAGATTTTGAGGTAAAATTCTGTAACCAAGACAGCAGAACTAGCTATGCCAGGAGCGAATTTGCTGACATTTAAGTCAGGCTGGGATTTTTCTTTTTTTTTAATTGCACTTTGTCCCTTGCAATATCCCTACCTGCCTTGAAATTTGATGATGATGTTTCTTTCCCCACATGTTGCAACCTACCTCAGGATCTTTTAGCTCCTTTTCCATTTCTTGTTCTAGCTCTCTTTCCCCTCTCTGCTGTCCTCCCAGCCTTGTCTTGTGGGTTGATGGGAGGATGCAATTCATTAAAATCATTCTCCAAGCAGCTTTGACGTTTTTGAAAACACAGGAAAGGCAATTTCTGTTTAATTCTGGTGCCTGGACTCAGAGCTCACTCACTGCAGTTAATGCACTTCTTCCAGGGCCACACTTGGATTTGGGAATCTGCTGTGTGTCTGCTGTGTTTTGTAGGTAGTTTCTTAGGTGAACACATAGACACTTATTTATGTAAGCAGCATCTGTCACAGACATTACCCAAGGTTTTATTAAAGAAAAAAATCTAATTGTTTTTGTGTTTTATATACCAAAATTTTATGGTGTATAAAACAACAACAACAAAAAGGTCTTTCTATCAAGGAGCTTTGTTAAGAAGTGTCCTAACAATTATGTGTCATTCAATAAAAGATCCTCAAGCGTGAACATTTTGCTCCCCCTATGACAGAATGCTGCATCATCATCAGTTTTTCTTCTTGACCTGGCACCTTGGGCTGCTCTGGTTTGTGTCGTTACTGTAAAGAGCCTGGGTGGGATTTTTGCATGGATGATCCTGGGCACTGTAAACTTGCTTTGTAGTTTGTTTATCTGGGAGAACTTAAAGGAACTAATCAGCCTTTTTGTTAAAGTGTTCTTGGCAGCCTGGAAGGAAATCCAGGGCACATAAGAGTTGTACTAAAACAATCTGTCAAGGGGTTGATGTGTACAATAGGATAATTCACGCGTTAGACTGCAGGGGTTATAAATGAGCAAACAAAGGATGGAAGAGGAATTATGTGAGGGGAAGAATGTGCACTGACCTCACATATCTCCGAGATATATTCACACTCTCACTTTGTTTTGAGAAATTCTGATTTCTCCAGAACCCATTATTTGATAAACTGACTGATAGGAAACGAATGCAGAATTTGAAAGGGAAATTCTGCATTCAAATTGGGATTGCTCTGTTTAAACAAATGAACAAACAAACAAGATGGTGATTGGTTAAAATCACGGTATTCATGGACA
>QWTY01012048.1:0-21344 GCA_008033365.1 Pseudorectes ferrugineus
TAAAATCAGAACAAATTAAAAGTAACTGTGTCATAACCTCTGTATTTATAGAAAGACATATGGTGAGAAGACTATGGATTGAGGACTATACAACAGAACAAATTATCTTGACTTAAATCCCAGATAAAATATTGCAAAAGCTGTTGCATGATTCAAGAAATACAGAATTAAAGCAGAGAAAATTAGTTTTAATGTCAGCCAGTCACAATTGCTTCTTACAATGTTCGAGAACATATTATATAAGTTTTGAGATTAAGTGTTTCATTGAAAAAAGTAACAAGACAAAATTAACATATCATTAACATATCATTGCAAAGGAGACTTGCTACAGTAAGATTGATTAAAACTTAGTTTTATGCAATAGAATACATCAAATGGATTAAAGAACCAATTACAAAAAAAACAGAACCTAAACCAAATCTATGGAGAAGGAAATGTGAAAACATTTGTAGGTAAAGTTTTACCAGAGCCCAAATTACTCTTTCATCAGTATTTGTATCATCACCAATAACAGCTTTATCACCAGTAATTTTTTATAAATAATTGGTAGGAAACAAAGACTGTCATCTGGAATGAGAAGACAGACTTTCAAGGAAGCAACAAACAGAGAAATACGGGCAAATGCAAAAAGAGACAGAATAAAGGAATCCTGGCCATGCCTACAGAACAATGAGCAACCATGCCAGCAGCCAAAGTAGCGACTCGAGAGAATCAGCTAACAAAGCACTCACTGCTAGCTGCCTGTGCAGCACAGTGGTAAAAAGGATTATTAGGTTTTTAATTTACAAACAGGGGAAGGAGAGTGGAAGAGTGACAGAAAGTCTTCTAGTAACACATTGGAATATTGTCCATAGTACGAAGGTCCACATTTTTCAGGGATTGGAAAACTGAGGAATATGAAAGAATTATCTGTCAGAAGTTACACCAAAGGCTAAAGAAAAATACTTAAAGAGGTAAAATCTCCAGCTTATTACAAAAAATTGGGTTAGTACTTTGAAAAGAAAGAAAAATATCTATTCAAGCTAGGAAAGAAATGCACAGCCAGAGGCTGGAAGGTGACGTGGATCCACTAGAAATCCCATATAGATTTTGGGAAAGTGCAGCTTTCTCATCAGAACAAGGTAACAATGGACACTGCAGATTTTTTCCAATGCACTCCCCCTCACAAACAAGAGTATTCAGCAGATGAGACCTTAGTAATAGTTTCATTTTAAATCACCTTTTGTTTTGGTAGAGCTGGCATCTTGGTTGAGAGAAGTACTCCTAATACTATTTCTAAGAGTTGGGCAGGTTTAAAGAGTGTCCCATTTAAAGATCCCTAATTCCATTTATCATTCACTATAAAGTTTCTATTTCAGAAAAAAAAGTCATAAATTCCACCATACTTAAGAACTAAAGTAAGGACGACTGTGGGATGGAAAACAGTATTAGTATTTCAGTAAAATAAACTAGCTGATGTGGCATAATAAATCACATTTTACAGTGCAATTTTAACAACAGATAGCAATCTAACATCCTTAAAAGCCCCGTGAAACTCAAACGCAACAGTAGGTATTCCGTAACTACTATGTATAAATCTGAAGCCTTAGGTTATTTACCAATCCTCAAAATCTAAACATTACTGGGATTGAATATATCAAGCTTTTAGATTATCTACAGTTCTAATTGATGATCCAAAATAGAGGATTATGGAGCAGGATACAATGTGCACTAAAAACTCCGAGTACCAAATAGAATACTAGCAGCTAATAGATGTATGAGTTTTTAAATCTTTCCCTGCCCTGCAAACCATTAAACTTTCCTGGAATTCACAAAGACACATATAGAGAAAACCACTAAAAAAGTGGATTAAAGGCATTTGGTACTCACTTGTCTATCTCAATACCAAGCGGATTAGCTGGACGTAGGGACAAGGGGGGAATCCCTTTGTTCCTGTCAGTGCGCATGTCATAATAGTTCATTTCATCCACCCAGACAGCAGACTGATCCAAGATACCTAGAGAAAACAAAGCACAGATCCTTAAAACAACAAGGGCAGTCCAGCACCATCAACTTCTAACATACTGAATTAATTTGAAAAATCCTGATAAATATAAAATGCATGCCTAGGTAATATATTGAAAGATACATGGCAAAACAACCTGGATGCAATTATGCTAAATTATTTTATTATAGCTGCTGAAAAGGTATTCATGGCTGGGCATCAAACATTACCCTCTTGCAGAGTGCACAGTTTCACATGCAGTAGGAGCATTTTCCTGACCACAAAGTATTAGTATTTTCATTCCTGCAAGAATTTTGGTATCTGTCTAAACCTTGTTATCTGCTACTTTCAAAAGAGCAATTAATTGAAAGTCTTCTCATTTGCATATTTTAGGGAAGATTCCTTTTCTGTCCCATTTGCTATCCAAAAGGTAACTGAACTTTGGCCACATGCCAAGATAAATGACTTCAAGGACACAGAACTGGCTTTGCTTCCAGTGCCTTAGCACAGACAATGCATAAAGGTGAGGCACAATACGTCCTGGAATCTCAGCTGAAAATGGAGCCAGTCATACCCTTGGCCTTGCCCTCCTTTAACATACCCATCAGATGCTCAACACCAGAAATTACTCCATCCCCACACTTCCCCATATTTTCAAATATGAATTCTCCTCTCTCATCACCAAAAGCTTCACTGTGTAACATTTGCACTTACACATTTCACCCTTCTATTATTAAGCTATTAGTGCAGCTTGGGAGAAATTACATGTTATTTAACATGTCACTGTCACTGAAGGGCTGAGAATAAAAGCCTAAAACAGTTCTTGTGGGAACTCCTGTGTTAGAAAAGATAACTATCCAACTTCATCAATGAGGGGTTCTGAGAGAAACATTTTCAATCCACAGGGTATTTAGACTGGATTCTAGGTTAAGCAGAGGTCCTAGACTGCTTGGCAAAATAATTTCAATGGTTAAGCATCTCATGAGAAATACTTAAGACTTTTTGTTTTGCAGGATGGTTTGAATTACAAATAAGAAATGGCACTGAGGACTCAACTTTCTTTAAAGGATTAACTGTCAGCTCAGGATTTAGGTGTAAAGCTCATGAGCTGGCTCAGATTTTGTATTTATCTAGTACACTTAAGAGTAATTACTGGATCTGTTATTAAGTTTTTTAAAATTTCAGAAGCTTAGTGCTATTCCTTAAAGAAAAAGAAAGGGCTACTTTTCATGCATCACTGAGGGTTTTATCAAGATATTGAGAAACGATTAATTTTATATATACCCTGAGTTTCTCTCTCTCGCTATATATATACTTGCACATTTTACTGATATACTCTGCATTTTCTAAACGACTGAAAATTTTCCTGAGGTGGATCCATTTCAAACATATATTTTATAGAAAGAGGCATTCACTCATATATTTGTTTAGCAAAGAAAATAGATGTGGATTTGAACAAGAAATATACCTATTTTTTCAGGTTTAAGCAGTTTGAAGGAAACAGTTGAAGTTCCTTTGCCACCAGACTTTGTAGTAACAATAATGTCTCCCTTGTCATTTTTAGCCTGTCCAACTCGACACACGATTTTACTGGCAGACATCCATTCTGCAGTGAGGAGACAGTTGTGCCCACAAATTGTTAAACCTGGGAAAAAGAAAAAAAAAGAAGTATACCACTGTGAATAAAATTATCTTTTGAAATTCTGCAATGCAAATTCATTTATGATGCTTCATGTATTTTATATAAATATATAACCCTTCACCAGTCCCCTACAGTCAATTACAGTCAAGGAGTCACAAATACATTTTTCAGATGTTTCCCAGGTGACTTCAGGTATTTTGTCCCAGCAACAATTCATGAGACACAAGCAGTGCTGTTTGAAACTTATTTTAATCTCTTCCACCACTTTTGGGCTACTGTGACTTTTACTTTATGTAGTACAATAGATTTTCTGTCTGCAAGACAGCAGAGAACTGCTGTTCGGTATTTTATTTCTGTGAAATTTCCTTTAAAAGCTGCACGCAGCAAATCTTTCACAAGTTCAGTCTGTATGACTTGGCACAGAAAAAAAAAAGGAAGACACTCTCTAAAATATTCACAATGAACAATGTTTCTTCAACCTTATTTGTTTAGCAGTACTTCTGTGGACACAGAAGGCTGTTTGGGTTGAAGTAGTATTAATTGACAAACGTTCCGTCCCAATCTCTTCTGTACAAAATCCACGATGCAAGACTGATTCTGGTGAATAAACTGCCCTTGTTATATGAAAGAATAATCATGTAATGCTCATCTATTCCTTCTTCTACACTTTCTCACAAGAAGGATGACACACTATGACAGGAAGGTCTTTTCTCACAGGAAAAGACTGTGACATATTAAAATATGTCAAGCTTTAGTGTTCAAGAACACCTCTTAAAATTTAAGAGTCAAGGTGCACCTTAATGTAAGGTCCAAGATTTCCTGAGATTTCACATCAAATTGGTCTGATCAAGCTAACCAATCACCAACCAACTGCCTGGTTCTGGTCAGATCAGGACTCTAGATGCTGGAATAGATGGATTGTTTTCTCAGATCTAGAACAACAATTTCCACATTCCTAGCTGGAGTTTTGATGTCCTGAAAAACTGGCAAGATCCTAACTGCTCTAGTATCAATTTGGAGAACAACTTCATTAGGTTCTTCTTAAATAACATCCTTAGCTAGAAACATTTTGCCTTACGTCCAAAAGGACAAGGCTGTACTAGTGTGTTGGCTGTAGTGGAGTATAAATTCGTCAGGCAGAGCAATTCCTCCCCTGTTGGCTGGACTTTTGTTTTTAATTTCTAGAAAGCTCTGACCAATTTAGAAAATACTTAGAGACAGAAAAGGGTCAGCATATGTGGCTCAGTACCAAAGCTTCACACTTATTTTTTCTCACAATTTAAGTCTCTGACATGACACAGCAGACAAATTTGGCAGTTTTCATGGCTGTCAGACACAAAAATGCATTACTCCGTGCCAAAAACTATCTTGAAAATGAAATCCAAAAAATAAAAAAATGGAAAGGCACTGAATCTTATTACAACTGAAATTAATTTTACTTGAGAAAGGACAGTAGATTTGTTTCTTAAATATTCTTTCTGAATTAAAGGGGAGGAATGGGATGAAATAGGATATACACACAAAGAGACTTAAAATAAAAACAATATTTCGGTTATTTATTCATAAAATTTTAACCAGGTCAGGTTTTAGTTTCAAGAGGGAAAGGAAAAAATCCATACATTATGATACATATTACATATATGCAATAATATAACGTTATGTCATATTGTTATAATTTTACATCTCTTACAGTTTTATGCTAGCATCTTCTCTAAAGGAAAAAAGATTGTGATAGGAACTAACTGAAATACTTTGCCCAAATGATTCATAAAGATGTTTTCACCCCAGATTTTCTGAATTCATGGTTAAATTAAGCAATACTTTAAAATCCAGAACTAAGCTATAGTAATTTAGTAGGGTAAAAAATTTTGAACAACTGTTTGAAGATCCTTGTATCAATTATTGTCTACTCATCAGAGATTCCAAAAGTTCTCAAGAGAACACAATCACAAGGTGCAAAACTTTTGAAATGGCAGGAAATGGCCTTTGCTCGTATCTTAAAAATGCAAAAGAAAGTTAAGTCTCTATCAACATTTTATATACTACATGAAACATAGTAATGGCACAACACAATTTCTAAAACAAATAAAGGTGTGTTGGGGGAGAAGTTTTGATAGCACAGTTACCACATTTCTTTTTCTAGAAATAGGAAACTTCCCTTTAAATAAAATTTAATTTGAATCTGTTGCATGATACAAAGATCTCTGAGAACATCATTCTCAGCTTCTAGTTTTTATGTGCCTTTCTATAAACAGGCATAAGAAGTACTCTTATTGAGACTTTCTGATTTTGGTTAAGCTTATATATGGACAATTTTACAATGCCTAAGAAATACAGCTGCAAATGTCTTAAAAGACAAACTAAACCTTGAAAAAAAGAACCTTATAGGTATCTCCTGGATTTGACATTTTGTACCATGAGCTATAGAGTTACAAATAAAAAGTTTATTTGGTTTCAAAGATACAAAGAGATTACTAGAAGGCTTTCTCTTAAATAAGACCAAAATAATGTTCTTCTATTATGTGATACTCTGTTTATATATAGAAAAAAAGTTTCTTTCTTTTCATTTTATGCTAATGCATCTCAAACTTTATAAACACCTCACTCAAGCTCGCTTAACTCTCATGCCTACAAAGCTTCACTTTTGCAAGTATTTCCATTCAAGTCACAGGGAATATTTACATGCCTAATTTAACCATTAGAAGAAATCTTTACATATCTGGGGCCTTAGTCACTTACTGGAGAAAGCTGACAACTGAGCTAAGGAAAAAATAAGGCAAAGCATTATTTATTTTTACCTCAAAGCATAAAATTATTAGCAGCTGTGTGTTACAAATGTTACTCTGAAAGAAATATAAGAAGAAATATTAGCAGTTGGTCAGCTGTAACACTGAGGTACAGTTCAGGACGTGTCTTCCTTCCAAGAACGTAGCACTGATCATTTCTAAGAGGATCATACCAATGAATTAATGAGGCTATTGAAATACACCAGCCACACAAATACACAGAAATATACTCACCCCTAACATCCTAAGTTATTTGAGGATTTCTCAATATGGAGTCTAGAGTGTACCGCAACCTCATCTAGCAGCTCAGGAAAAATACTAATTCCCCTTTCGAGACACAGCAAACTGAAGTGAAGCGGAAAACTGTAGTAGCTTATGCTTGGCCATAAAGCTCATTGTGGTGGCCATGAATGGAATTTGTGAATCTTAGTTTACAGCCATGAAACGAAATATTTTTCCTAGCAAAGCCAAACAAAATTCCAATGACCTTCAGAGGAGTCGTGATTCCACAACAAATTAGACAAATTGTCTCTAAGATGACTACTGAAGTACACATATGCATAACTCACAAAAGAAATAAGGGAAATTCCAGTAGTTATACTTAACTTGGATTTCCAGAAGATTTTATGGAGTCCTTCTTGAAAGGCCTAAGAAAATGAAGCAGCTATAGGATATGAACCTCTAATGGATAAACAGCTCAGCAAGATAGAAACAGGGTTACAGTAAATGATGTGTTTTGACTGAGGAAAGTTTCCACATGGTACATGCCGGGATCACTTATGTTCAGTACATTTATAAATGACAAGATAAAGAGGTTATAAAGTTGGCTGATGATATTCATCTATTCAGAGCGTGAAGACCATAAACTCCAGAAAAATGCAAGCCAGAACTTATTAGACTAAGTGGATGTACTATAATGTAGATGCTATAATACAACAGCTGAAATTCAATGAACATGAATTCAAAGACAAGATGCACGCAGGCAAAACCTTAAATTCACAGATGGCAGGCTCAAACTGACTACTAATCCTCATGCATTTAATAATGGAACTATAGTAGGCAGAACAAGAAAAACATTAGTTTGATTCTTAGTAGGAGTTATACAGAAAACAGAACTCTATGGACGAAATACAAAACAAAAGTGAAAGTATAGTGTTATGCCACAGGGCATTCACATCCTGAACACTGCACACAATCAAGATGTGTCACCCACAACTGGTAGTGAAACTAAGAGATTTGCTGAAGAGCAAGAAGAAGGGCCAAGGATGCACGCAGAAAATTTAAATAAGCTAGGACATTTCAGCCTGAAAAGGAAGCAACAGAGCAGTAATGAACAAGCTCTGTGACCAGGAGAATTAGTGAAAACATCTTGTCCCCTCCTTCAGTGCCAGAGCTATGATGTTGCAAACGAAATTACCATGTTAAAAATCAAAACAGCAACGAAAAGGGTTCTTCCCATATTGTGTAGCTAAATCACCGAACCTGCTCTGTCATAACTGCTACAGATACACAAACTGACTTTATACTAATTCAAGAAACAGCTAACCCCAGTGACTTCCTGAATACACTGAAAACACTTCTAACATGAAAATATCAATGCAGAAATTCTCAGTTCCTGAGAAAGTAACAAAGGAGCATCTCATTACATCTACCCTCTTCTAGTACACTGCACTAAGCATTCACTCTTCGTGTTCATGTTCAGCACCGGACGATGAGTCAGATTACGGGTTCATCTAAAAAGGCACAGTCAGTCTGATTAGTTACACATCAGGCAGCATCCCTGAATTTATGGATTCAAGTGCATATTTGTGTACATGGCATTCCTCATCATATCCAACATAGATTCTACCATGAAAAAAATTTATCTCTAATCATATCCAAAATGTTACCTTCTGCAGTACCAAAAGGCTGGTTTTTTAACTTACCTATGAGGTCTGTAGGTCCAGTCCCCAAATTTTCTCCTCTAATTGTCACTTTTGTCCATGAGATGCCTTCATTGGGAGAGATGCCAGTTACAAGTGGGGGCTGCCGTGCTCGAGACATGATGACTGTTCAGTTACTGCAATCTGAGCTGCTTTTATCTGTTCATCAAGAAATAATAAATTAAAAATCCGCTAACTATATTATATAAAAAATTATTAAAACCATTTCAATCTGTTCTTCTAAAATGGTAGGGAAATATAAATGTAAATATGGAACACCACTCTGAAAGCCTCTTTTGACACATAGTCCTAAAACAATAAAGAATAATTATACCTTCTTTGCATTTTTTAAAAAATTAAATATAGCTTTCTCAAAGAAAGCAAAAGTATATTCAGAAAAATATTAAACCTTCAGAATGCTTAATGAAGCTATATACACGGATTTCAAATTACATATGTCAGAATTAAAACAAGTCTATTCCAACCTCCATTTAAAAGTTATTATTGTATTCCTTAGAAAGTTCAGAACTGGTAATCTAAGATAAGTAACAGACTATGATTACATATTTGGATAACTTCTGCACCAAAATAAGACTTACTGGCATAGACAGTCCTTTGTGAAGAAGCCCTCAGCACTTATTTGTATAAAGCATCAATGTTAATATGCACTGAGAAAATTAGAACATGACTTGCAAACACTACATCAGCAGAGATCATCAACAAAACAAACAATATCCCAACATACCAACAAAAATGTACATAAAATTATGGAAGAAGCCTTTCCAGAAGAGTATTCCTTTGTGCCTGAAATTGAGTCAGCTCAGACCAGTTTAATTAGCTCTGTCATTAATAAGCTCTGTAGCTCAAACACAAATATGGTACCCATGTTATGTGGTCTACATTTAGTTTAGTATGCAACTGATCACAAATTCCTATTGTTTATTAGCAGTTTCCTTTGTGCAGCTCTGCAGCTATAAATACCTATAAGAAGCTGAGTATATATATATATATCTGATGATATATATGATGAGTATAACCTGAAGCATGTCTCACAAACTTCTCCATATTTACAACACTTACTAAATACCATCACCATTCCAAACCTCAGTTACACATATACAACATTTCAGTGTAAACAATTTCAGAAGTTCAGGTTGGTAAAAAATATGTAGAATATAAGCCAAGCTTCATAAGGCTCCTCTTAGCTATTCTTTTTTGAATCAAGACGTATTTCCTACTTTTACTTGCAAATGGTCAAGTCTGTGAAACTCAGAAACTCTCTAAACCACCTCTAACAATAAATTGCAGCAAAACTGCAGTTTCAAAGCAAAACTGCAGTTTCAAAACTGCAGTTAAGAAATACTAGAATTAAGACTTGTTTCAGCTGCTTCTGCATATATAAAATACTTTCATTGTACCAACAAGCCCCATGCTTCTACACAGCCTCCCCACATTTTTCAGTGGTAGTAGCTAGATCTGACATGAGAATCAAAGAAGCTCCCACTGACTGATTTCTTTCTTCACATTCCAAAGTCGGAACACACACCGAAAATGAAGATGGAAATAGACAAGGCAGAAATTGGGAGGAAGATCTCACGCTAAAAGTAATCAAATACTGCCCTCAGAACAGGATCTTCTGTCTCTGTCTGTCCATACCATAGGTGCATAGCAGGTCAGCTATAATAAAACTGTGCATTCTGATCAAACTCCAGAGACCACAGCCACACCTGTAGTCAGTGTGAAATGCATACTCAATAAAGGGAATACTGCACAATGCTCTGAAATATTGAGGTCCTAAACAACCACCTCAATTCTATAAATACATCTGATTTTAAATGTCTGTTTCTTAGTTTCACATATTTAAAACAGAATGCGATCATTCATCTCAAAAGCTCTTTTTGAAAACAAACTCATTAACATAGAAAAGGCATTTAGATACTCTGAAGACAACAGAAGTATTAATATCTTCAGAGAACTTTTCAGACTGAACAGTGTGCAATTAATAAGAGATGTAAATTCATGTTGAACAAGCAAGAACATAGTAAGTTGTAGTATGTGAGCCATGTCCAATGTATGAAGGAAGGCTGGTAAGGGCTCATGATAACACACAAAATGCATATCTAGTTTGGCTTTGTATCTCTACGTGGCAAACCTTATAATATTTCTTGACATTAAGAACTACATAATGTGTTTAATAAAACACTGGTTTCTCTGTTTTTTTGCAAACAACAATCTGATGAAAAAGGAATTAGGTTGTATAGTATTATATGGGTGCTCCTAATAGTCTTATATGTAAAATACTGGAACTTTTTACATGAACCCAACATGAGGCTGGAGAAGCAAGTAGTCAACAGATGCAGACTATAACCGTGTGGATAGAACAGCACTGAAGGAAAGAACTGTATCAGCAGATTACAAAGAAATCAGCTGACAGTCATCTCCAGCTATGGAAGAGAAGGTAGTGCCCTACTCCTATTTCTTTCACAGAACTGGCTTCTCCTCCTCCTCACACAGAGACAGCCCCTACTTCACTTCAGAACTGAGGCCAGGTCCCCATCTTGTAGACAAACTGTCTCCTGCCCCTATCCCGTCGATTGTCCCTCTGACTTTTTACCTGTAAGTTCAAGCAGGGAGGGAGAGGGATGTTACTATTCCATTCTCCTTCCAAATCCAGACACCTTGGTAATTCCTCTTCCTTACCCCACACTCCCAACTCCAAGCCTTCTTGTCCAGATACCCCATCTGCACTGCTATTGAGCCACTTCCTCACCACAGGTGAAAATTATAGACCTCGTCTTCTGTCAACATCCCTAATCCTGGAGTCATAAGGCTTGCCCAGCTCTCCTCTCATCTGTGCTGCATTCAAAACTACATCACCACACCACTGCCTGACAAATCAGTGGGTAGCACAACAGAAATAAGCTTCCCAGCTCTCCTTGCCAAACCTAATAGAGCCTGGAGGAAACAGAACATGAAATTACAAGGGAAGTCTTGTTTATTCCTATACAAGATGCATACATACAGAAGTTCAGACCTTTCAGAACTTTAAGTGTCCTCTGGAGTCCTGGGCATAAATGATGCTAGAGAAGAATGAGGTCCCTAATTTTACCAATAGGGAGGAGAACAAACTGCATCTATTCCTCATAATCTTATCTATGTAGTTCTTGCAGCTTTTCTCACAGATCCTCAGCAGAGCTTAAAGATACACAACAGCTGTACAGGAACAGTGGTGTTATGTCCTCCCATGCACACAAACACCTTCTGCAGGAAACAACACGTGTCTAGACACCAGTTAGTCAACATAAAACACCTTTTTTATTTTTGAGCAATTTTTGGTAAACATTTATGTGGAATATTAATCAGTAACATTGATGTAAAAACGCCATATTCAGGAACACCAGGTAATATGGAGAGGAAAAAACCTTGAGAAACACACGTAAAATAGAAGCTACTGTGGTAGCCACATTATTTGTGTGGTATTATTTGGTTGATCCCTCCCCCCCACCCCCACCCCCACGTTATAGTTCCCTTGCATCGCAGCTATTGTTGCTTTCAAAATACCTAGGCACACAGGTAATCGGCTTGTTTCAATACTAAAACTCAAAAGTAATATTACAACATATTTTACTGGATTTCAGAAATTGGCACTAGATCCCCCTTCATGATGAGCTAAATAAATGTAATAAAAACGCTGAGCCTCCTGAGATCTAGTATTTCTTCTAAAGTATTTCCATACTTACTGCAGAATTGCTTTAAAATACCTCACCACAATGAGAATACCACAGTAAAGCTCAACACATTACAAAGCACTACAGCACTGAGATGCTCTATTATTATTATTTTTGAACAGCAATTGCATTCATTTATTTCAAAGAGTGGAACTCTTTGTAGTATGTCATTACTATAAATATCAAGCAAATGCTTGGGAGCCTTCAATTCATTTATAGTATTTCCTCTCCTTCTTACGACAAATGTCAATAGCTAACATGACTGAGCTGCTTGTTGGGAAGCCTAGCCACTACACTGCTGTGGCAAGTTTCTAAATTTCTTTAAAAAATATTTAAGGCAAATATGACAAAAAATTACTTTTCCATTTCACAAAACAAGACAACCACCTAATTAAGAGCTTTTGTTGCAATTCTCTACGTTTCCCTAAAGATAAAATCTATTCCTTACAAAATATGTGGTACACATAAAATAGTATTTTTTAAAAAACAGCCCTCTTCCCTAAAGACTGATTCTCATGCAGACGAGGAGAGATTGCAGAAAGACAGTTTTCCATACAAGATCTTTCCTCTGAGGAGCCAGGTTCACTGAAGAGGTTTCAACAAGACTGTTTTTTACAATGGACAATCTTCTACATTAGCAGAGGTCTCTTTCCTCTTTATTTCTCTTCACCATTTTTTTTTTAAACTTAATTTCCCCACGGTATCTCCCCAACAATTTAACGTGGATATCTGATTGACTATTTCCATGATCTTGCCCATAGTATTCTATTATTCTGTCATAATTCTTGTCATAAAAGCACAAGGAGTTAGAAAACCTCTGCAAAGACCACCTACTACAAAGTTGTCTTGAAAAATGCCTTTCATAAACAACATCTTTGTCTTTATATCAGCTTCTCAAATAAACTGTCTTCTCACAAAGGTTTGGTTAAAAAAAAAAAAAAGACAATTCTGTGCATTACAAGCTCGCTAAAGACAAGACATCTTCCCTCTTTATCCTAAGAAAAGCCACTTTAAAATAAATAATGAAGCAATGAAATATGGCCCAGCATAAGGGAAAGCACAAGTCTATTTGTTTTTGGTTTTTTTTTAGTTTTGTAGGCCTTCAGTTTAAAGTTGGTTTGAAATGAGAGTTCTTACATAGGCTTCCTCATTCAACTTTCAATGGCAAAGAGAGGAGAAACCCAAAGTAAAATGCCAATAGCTACCATACCTGTTCTGTAAAGTACTACTTTCTACATTTTACTACACTCTGGAAGTACCACCAAAATATGAAATACATGAACAACCAAAGTTCAGGATTGAAGGATATTAAACTGGCTGGTAATTTCAAATCCTGAAGGAAAACTACAAACATCCTGAAGGCATGGAACTTTGGAAGATGAGTAATAATATGCTGCCACCTTACAAATTTCACCAGTGGGAAAAATTAGCAGTTGAAGTGTTTTAAAACAGTTTCTGACTTCTAAAACAAAATAGCAAGATGGTTCCAGTGACTGAAAAGTCAGTTTAATTAAAGTTTTCAGTGATGCTTTGTCACAGACACTGAACTTAAAAGATTCTCTTGGAGGAAGGCAGACTCAAGGTCAATGCAAGTGCCATGGTCATCTAGCAAAGGGAATCAAAGCTGTCAAGAAGGGAGGGAAGAAAAACCTAATTTGTCATCATTGAGAAGTCTAAGTTACAAGCAAGCATTTAAGCCTTCAGGTATCAGATACTTACTTGTTCTCACTCATACATATGTGACAGAATACCATATAAAAAATGTTGAGGCAGGAACAGCAAAGCATTACCCATGTGCAAATCACAGTATGCCTCAGATGTTGTTGTTTACTTAAAAAAAAAACCAACCTGAAAACAATAGGTGAGTTACACTCACCTAATCACTCACCCAATCACAGCATTAAATGATTCCCAAATGATAAGATTTATGACATGCCTTTTTAAACAAGCAATAAATACTCAGATTCCAGAATGTAGGTGATGGCCTTTTCACCTTAAACTACACAAACTTGTGCTTCTAGTACATAAATCTAATAATTTGTTTTCACTAGAAAACCCAGAGAGTCCCCTGAGTACAACATACTATGACAGAGTCAGTGAAGGGACACAGCAAATGACCCCAAGAAGAACGACAAAACGTTTCCTAGATGTTTGTACTCAAAACCATTACAAAACGATGAAAAACACTGTTACAACCTTTTCTGTACTTTATCTTCCCAACAATATAAATTCAGACAGACAATCTACATAAACCAAGAATTAAAAGCATCCAAAAAGCAGCACTGTGAAAATAATTGACATTTATTAACCCCTCTGGAGATCTTCAGTGCCCTAGAATTTCCACAGCCTTCAACACTGCATTAATAATATAAAGTCCATTCCTGCGAGCCTGCCAGAAAAGACTGGGAAGTGAATAAGCTAAACAATGCTGAAATTCCAAGTGATATTAAGAATCTATGCATGTTTATTTAAATAATAAAAGAAGACTTGTCAATTTAAACAAGAAGTGCTCACGAATCTTATATTTAGGGGGAAAGAAACTCTTCATAACACCACTAAGCTACTTATAATGAAAAGATGAACAAACATAAAAAAGTGGGTAATTTCACCGTCACACAGAAAAAACAAAGCCTCATTTGTCTTGCCCTGTCATATCCGGCGTGTTGATTCAAGCCAATATTAACACTGACAAACATGTTAACGTACAGGACAACATTACATGCCAAAAATCAGTTCCAATTTCAGAAGATGTGCAAGTTTTGCAACAGAGAGGGCAAACAAGAAAAAAAAAAAAGACTTGGAGTATTAAATGACATATGATATCCTGTGCTTTTCCAAAAGGCTCCTGAATATTCCAATCAGCCACAAAGGGCACACTAGACATTTTAGTTTTAGGGTGGCCAAGGAATGAGCGCAGCAGTTTTGCTTTCACAACAGCCGTCCTTGCATAGTCCCTTCAGCATCTCAGAGGTCCCGCTTTCCTTAACCCAGCAAGGTACATCTTCATGGCGATGTATCTTGACAGAGCGAAAGCAAAATAATCACAGCACTCAGCGATGCCATTAGCATTTCTGAGTCACAAGGGATTAAAAGGCTTGGACCCGGGGCAGATGCTGGGAGAGCCCTCGGCAGAGGAGTTCAGCGCCCGCCGCAGCCTGGGCTGCAGCTGCGAGGGATTGACACCGCCGACGGTGGAACCCGGCTCGGGAGAAACTCCGGGCACAGTTCCGGCATCCGAAATAAATTAAAGTAAACAGTGTTGCTCTCTCTCATCCACCCTGTTAGCAGCCTCTCGGTCGAGCTGGAGACCACACACCCAGACCACACAGCACCAGCTGAACTCACTCGCACGCAACATCTAGAAGCTGTCACTCTGCTGAGGTATGAGGAGGAAAGAGGGGGGCCGGAGTGCGAGAGTGTGTGTGTGCGTTTAGAAAAGCTGCTTGCTCTCTCCTCCTATCATTACAGCTGGTTATGTTTTGTGCGGTTGGGAAGGAGGGAAAGAAGGGAGGGATAAGAAAAAAGACCTATAAACCTCACTAAGAAAACATACTGGCCTTGGCCTTTTGTAGTAATGATTTGCACTCCTCCTGTACTAGTTTAGTAGCTGATGAAGGGCTAACAAAGCATCCATTTAACATCAATTAACCTTCTATCTATCACATGTCAAAAAAAAAAAAAAATCTAGACTAGTATAAATCCATTTCCTTGTACATTTTAAATGACAGCATCCTGTCAGTTACAACGTGAAAAATACCTGTATATTGATCTATTTTTACATCAGGAGTTCTGAGATGTTATTTATTTGGAGAGGGGAGAGATTCCCCACAAAGAACAATCAAACACACAGATGCCATTATGACATCAAAACACTGAATTTTCTCCAAAAACATTCCATTGTAAAATGAAGTTTTGTTCATTAGCATCGTATACCATAAACAACCTGAAGGAAGTTAATGAGCCAACATTGAGTTTGTAACTCATCAGCAAGAAGTAAAAATAGGAAAACACTAAAAATAGATTAAACCAAACAATAATCTATAATGCAGATGAACAGAGACTTTTAAAATGGGGGGAGTTCTTTGTTTCTTTTAGCTTAGAAAATAATTTCATCTGCCAGTTATGTCACCTGTTCAAACAGAGAAAGCTGAATAAAACGTTTGAAGACTCATAAAATCTATTTCAGTGAGTCTACTTTAAAAAAAGATTTCCTTCCCTCCGCTCTGCTACCATGAACACACATACCTCCCCCATCAAGCTCACCAGTGCACAAATTTAATTTAATACATACACATCTGGACAGCCCAGAACCACAGTCACATTTTCACCTCAGTTCAAAATCTTTTTACCTAAGTGACAATGACAATATCCAAGTGCCACTATTAAACAAAACCATCAAAACTACAATAATCCAAATGTCAGTAACAGTCTTATATACTTGAATGAATATATTTTTTTGTGAAAACCCTGAGAAAAAAATCCAAAAAAATATTTCACCGTATCAAATACATTTTAAAAAATGTTAGCTTCAAAGTTCTGTAATTTCTAAAGATAATTTATTCCCCCAATTTATTAATTAAGTCAACATGCTGGTTTATACCAGTTTTTGAATGAACACTTTTGCTGATATATTCAATGTTACAGCACCTATTCATTACCAAGACTCAAACCTAACCAATTTAAGTTTTCTGAATGTCTATTTTGGTCACACTGACTTGCCTAGAAAAGGGCAATAGCATAGAACACAGATGTTTCTCCCCAAAATTTCTGCTACTTTCATTATAAATTACATTGCAACTCTCCAGAAATTAGTTCATCTACTGGTTAAAAGCTTCTGTATTTATTACGCGACACATCCCTATAATCTAGCAACATTGTAAAGAAAAGTCCTAAACATCTATATATAAACATATATAGGAAAAAGTCAACTCAGCTTTATACAAAACCATATCACAGATGGCCATAAATCTTCCATTAATTTCTAAATTCTCACGAAGCACATCTTCCTACATCTGCTTCTACCTCCAGCATTCAGCAATGTTTGCTTCATCCAGAAGTCATTATCCTACTCTCCTCCAGTTAAGCCATTCATCCATCTTTTGCTCTAAAGTTATGATTTTTTGTACATCATTTTAGTTAATAAGAAAATGGTAAAAAATCTTCATACCTCATTATCCCTCAATCTTATGTTAGTCACAGGCAGAAATTAGAAAACAATACTTCAAGAATCAAAAACTTTCAAATATGTTTATGCAAATGCATTCAGAAAGATCCAGAAGTTCAGAAAAATAAACTAAATGAATCCCAAAGGGATGAAATTTTTTTTCTAGAGAAAAGAAACAAGACACCACAGATTTTTCTTCTAAGCCCTGTAACTATACACAGTATCCTTTATAAAAACTATATAACCACTGTAATTACACAGTTCACATGGTTAAAGTTTTAACTTGGATGCTTGCAGGTAGGACTGCAACATTAACATTTACTGTGTGACTTTTTTGACAGTTCCTTTTGTTTCAAAAATATTTAAAAGATGAGACCTACACTTGTGTTACTGAAATTCTTGTATTTTTCATGTTGTCTCCCCAACACCTCTTTTTGGCCTTTGCTCAGGAAAGTACTCAAGCCATACACTACACCATTTTTCTCAATTCACATGGTCCAACATACACTCAAGTACTTCCCTGACAGACTGTGTGCACAGGTATTTTTCTAACAAAAGCCTGTCTTTGCCTTACTTACTCTAAGTCTTCATTTCCACTTATCCACCTAAAAACCCATCCCCTGTATGGAGGTATCATGCTTACAGAGTAGTGAGGTTGTCTTGTGAGAAACACAATCTCCCCTGCCTTCTCTGCTAAGGAAACATGAGAAGAACTCATCTGCTATATACGTAGCTTCTTAATTTTTTGCCAAAAATCCAATGTGCAGTTTTCCAGCAAGAAGCAAGGTACACTTCTTAAAACCACAGTGAGATTCCAAATTTCACAAGACTCATAGAATTCTTACATAGAAAACTGAAAGTAATTGCTTTTTAATTGAGACATTTTATGAGTATCTCAAAAAATCAGTTTAGTTTGAACTCAATAAAAAAGTGGCTATTTAAAAAGGAACTTTTGCTTAGCATAGCCTTAAATCTTTAACTAATGCAGGCTTTTTGATGAACTTCCAAATACAGGATACCTCGCTTTTGGGTTATCAACAGTGTCAAAGGAAAAAAAACCTAAGTCTAAGTATACCTTAAAATCCTTGATTTATACTGTAATCTGATCCACAGACACTTTTACACTGCCAGAGACCCCACTGGTTTCTGCACAATATAGCCTAAGCTCTGCCTTTGAGAATAAAACTGAAAATCTGGGAATCTGCAGTTTCGTTAAGGTCAAGGGAAAACCAGACCCATTAAGGACTTGGTGTCTCAGAAACTTTGTTTTCCTTAAAAACAAAGCAAACAAAATTAGAAAGGAAACACAGGCTTTCACACTCACCAACAGGCTTTCACACTCATCACCAGGAGTAATCACAGCATTTTCTAACAAAAATGCTGAACATACTTTCTGCAGATTAATAACGTCTGTAGTCAAGAAAAGGCTACACAGACCAAGTTCTTCTT
Source organism: Pseudorectes ferrugineus (assembly GCA_008033365.1). Classification (NCBI taxonomy): domain Eukaryota; kingdom Metazoa; phylum Chordata; class Aves; order Passeriformes; genus Pseudorectes; species Pseudorectes ferrugineus. Next base: position 18,676 of record QWTY01012048.1, read on the forward strand.
GGAGAAAAAGCACTAAATACTTCCAAAATAACATAAAAAGTACAATTACAAATAATTTCTCCAGAGGAGTAGGGTGTATGACTTGGTGTTGTTTAAAATACTAAATACGTATCTTACCTTTCCCTATGCAAAGCCTGTAACACGGCAATCACACAATCAATAGTTATTTGCAGGCATTTCTGTCATTACCTGGTTTCTAGGGAAGTTGCTTCAGGGGAGGGGGGTTGAGGTTTTTTCCCCTCCAGGGTATCACAAAAATGATTTTTTCTCCCTGCTGCCTTTCCATTGCCCTTATAACTTCTGACACTGGGAGAATAATGCAAGTGCTTTTCAACTGAAATGCTGATTGAAATTCCCTAAAATAATTTTCAGGGTACGGTACAAAAATTTTTATCAGCCAGATTTTTGAACTCATACTTTGCAAGCTGCAAACACAGACCTTTGCTTTCATGTTCAGCACAAAAGATGAAACATGAATCTGATGTGACTGCGCTGTGCATGTGCTGTCTCATCATCCCTCATCCTCCAAGCACCTTTACAAACAAGATTCCCTCCATTACCAAACACCATATTTCTCCCCTGGGAAAAGTAATTTGAAAGACAATGTTGCACAGCCCAGATTTACAGAATGTAGGTGGTCCAAGACAGAAGGTCAAAGTTAAGCTGAAGAGCTAACATCTGACTTCTGCTAAAAGATACTAATTCAGCTGTTTTTGGATTTTGAACCTTCAGCTGGCTTTTAAGTACGGCAGTAGGTTCCACTCTGTCTGAAAAACTGACGTAGAAAATAAATTCACTGTAACATGTACAGTCTTCTGAGCACTATTTTCCAGTCCATGACTGGAAAATGAAGTACTTCTGACTTCTCCTGCAGAAGGTTTTCTTTGCCTGTTTGCATAAATATATAGTGACCTACAGGCATTCAAAATACATGCAGGTAGTCTCTGTATGTGCTTCAGAGGCTTTTGTCCTGGTGTACAAAACTCTAACTGTATATTATTTCATGGATACTTTCCACAGTTGTCAGAATCTGTGTTTTTAAGAACACTTTTTATATTCAGTCTTCTGTCACCATCCTATCGAAATAGATACTTTTTTCTTTTCATTCCTGGTTGGTTTCATTTTTTTTAAAGTGAAGTCGGAAAGCCGAAAAGCACAGAATAAACAGAATTAAAATAACTCAAAACTGATGTTTAGTTTCAAGTACAGTGATTAAAACTTACTGAATTTACAGCTAAACATACCACTACATCAAAAGAAATTGATTAAGTATGGTTTAACATATCTGAAAGTTTTGATTAATAAAAAAGGTCAGTGGCTTCTGCCTTTCTAGTCAACCTACTTATTTTGCTTTAGTCCAGCTTCTCTGGGAAGAGCAGCATAACAAAGAAAGGACTGTATCAGTGGATACAGTTTCTTTCTAATAGGACCTCAGGAAAACAACTGGTGAATTACAGATTTTAATGTCTTTACTGTCCGGTTTTTCCTCAAATGCTCGCAACAGCTAGCATAAAATCCTTGCTCATACTCACAAGAAATCCTACAATTTAAACTTTTTTTTTTTTACTGTTCATGACTTAGAACTTTACTTTTTTATTATTAATTCACTTGGAATTTCATTAACCTAGACTGCTACTCAGCTCTAAAATATGAAGAAGCAATTATAGCATTAAAAAAAAACCCCAACTATCAAGACTGTAAAAATATTTTCATTTATTGAATGAAGACCATAAAAACACAAGACAACTTTACATTTTTTAAAAAAAAGCCAGCATAAGTTTGATGGATAACAAGCTTTTAATTAAATTGCTTCACCTCTGACACATCCTAAAAAATTATGTTTCCCATAAAGAAAACTGCCCTTACCATTACAACTTAATTTTCACTGAGATAAGTCCAAGCAGTATAATGAAAATAACTGCAGCTGTTTTAAATGATGTTGCAGACAACAGAAATCCCATCTAAGCAAAAACACTGTTGTCCAAGGAGTGGACATAAACCACAAGAACTGTAAACTAAGCTATCCATAGGAAAGAAATCAGCAACAAGACATGCCTCTTGCTGCTTCTTGCTGGGTCAGTGCAAGCTGAGATAAGATACTATAAAAACAGTGAAGTAAGAATTATAGTGTTCCTTCTTCAGGTAAGCAAAATGTAAAGGAAGAAAACAGACCTGTTTTTCTAAGCCACAGGTTTGTTTATTTACAGTCCTTTAACTGTTCTGACAACTTCATCATAAGCAAAAACAAATTATCAAAAGCGAAAACAAAACAAAGTTTATAGCAATGAAACACAGAGAAATCACTAAATGAGAAAAGAGACTGTTTACTTGTTATAAGAATGATCAGAAAACCTGGAAAATTGAAGGGAGATTGTGATTTTAGCTACATTTTAAATAATGAATATTTGGAGTTTAGATTTAATCTGATGTCCTGTCAGAGGTAGGACAGCTTAATATTTTACTGGCTTTTGACTCAGAGCTTTTGAGTCTATGGCTAGAAGCTGTTAACCCGCAATGAGCAAGGAAATTGCAGAAGGAAGAGTATTTTAAAAAACAGTAAAACTGGACAGAATGGGAAACTTCCTTTTGGAAACAAGATTATTCCAGATTTCAGGCATCTACCCCTTGCTAAGAGATCATTTTCAGGTTCCTAATTAGGATATTGAAGA
>QWTY01012050.1:0-15302 GCA_008033365.1 Pseudorectes ferrugineus
TGTTGATTCTAGCCTTCATTTAGCTACACATCAAATCAGGAGTGGGAAAGGATTAACTCTGGAAAGGCATTTCAGTTCACATGTAGCCTTAGTGCAACAGCAATGCTTTGGGAACCTAGCCTGTGCAGACACAGGTTTAAAAATTACTCAAGGGAAAGCCTTGGAATTGTTTGTAAAGTAGATATCTGCAAATCATCTGCTTTGTTTTAGGAGCAGAGTTGCTGATTTTTTTTAATTCTTTGAAATTCAGCCTGATGGTTCCTGGAATTACTTGCAAATGAATTCCGCTGTGGTTTAGTATCATCAGTGGGAAGAAGAGTGTGAAGCTGAGCAAATCTCTTGCCATCTGGAATGTAACCCAAGCACCTGATAGTTCCATTCTGAGTCCCCTCAGGAAGCTTACAATTATATAAAATGTTTAATCAAAGCTGTTATGCCAAGTATAACTGCAAAGCTGACATCAACATAGGAAAAGAAAAGTTAAATGGCTCCATATGAGCTGTTCTTTTCACTAGAATTTTTAAAAGACAGGAAGAAAAGATAATGCCAACTTTGCTTCCTTTATCTGTGAGTTACCAAAACCGCCCTTTTAGTAAATAGTATCCTTTGACTCTACAATGTTATTGTCACTTTTTAAAATTACAGAATTAATGCCCATAGATACATGGCTTTGTGTCATAAAAACTGAATGTTTTTTCAGTTGCTTAAGACATGCTAATTTCTCTATTCTAACAGTTAATCAGGCAAAGGTGCCTTAAACCCAACTGGCTTAATATGCATATTTTTCTTTTTTTATTTCAATTCTATAACAGAAAAGACTGACACATTAGAAGCAGTGATTAAAAAATGAACACATCTGATGAGCAATCTTCGTGTAATCAGTATTTTAATAGAAAAATGATACTCGGGTATTAGAAATATTGTATCAGATATGGGAGATGAGAAAAAATCCCATTTGTTAAAAAAGTTCTATGTAAAACATACTTTAAAAGTATTTTGGAAAATACTTTTTGGAGTTTTTGTCTATGTAAGGCGAATTTGCATTTGTAAAACTGTTGGAATGTAGGCCTTGGGAGCATCATTTTTTTCATAACAACAAGTGATATTTTCAATAAACTTAGTCGGAAACTTGCATAAGCAGCCTTTCACTAAAGCTCAGTTTAAAAGTTATTTACTCAAAAGAACAAACTAAAAAATATTTTTGAACTTCACTTTTTAAAAAAAAAAAAAAAAAGTAATTGTAGATTTCCAAAGCAAAATATAAATTAGTGAAGAAAAATACTAGCATAAGACAAGTGATCTTGTGGATTATTGTTCTTTATGAAATGGAATTTTATGAAGCATTTAACTTCACAACATATTAGCTATCTCAGGATATTTAAAAATTACTACCACTTAAAATGCTTCAAGAAAAATCTGAATCTTTTAAATACTTGTTAAAATAATTGTATAATATAGTATATGTTTTCTGCATTTTCCTTATTTTTGTGTTTGCAATGTAAGTCACAAAATCTTATGGTGTTGAAGACGTGATCCTCCAGAGCAAGACTGAAAATGCTGAAAAGCTTTAATGTTCAGTAATATAGATAAATTTCAGCTAGGCTATTCAAAGAACTTATTAGTTATATAGCTGTTAATTGCCTTTATGCAAATTTAAAATAGTGATAAATATTCCATCAAATGGTGGTGTTGTGTTATCAGCTGAGGCTTTGGCTGCTGTATTGTATCAAGTAATTGTTAAAATATGGATATGAGAAATTCCAATTCAGGATAATGAAGCTTCTCTGGTACTTTTTTGCATTGTAACACACTTTGGCATTGGCAATGGTTTTAAAAATGTGAGAATGGAATATAGATCTCATGTTCTCAAAGTCACTAAGGAAGCTACAGATTCCTTCAAGCTAAAGCTTTATTATGCTAACAAAGTTAATAGACCATTTTGACTGTTTGAAGAATATCAGGACATGCTTAAAGGACCTAGTTAGAGATAAATTCATAATCCCAAAGGTCCCACAAATAAGGAGCAGGTTCAAATACCTCTGTACCGTCTGACACTTCTACAGATACAGTTTTTCTTGTTGCCTAAAGGCATCCAGCTTGGCCTTTGTAAGTGTACAGTGCTCACTGAATTAAGTATTGGCTGGCAGGAACCTCCCAAGGTCATCAAGTTCAACCTGCTGCCTGAAGTAGGACAGTCACCAACCTCACAGGAGGTCAGTCAGCTTTGTTCAGCTGAGTCTTGAACACTGCAAAGGAAAGGGTTTCACAGCTTCTCTGAGCAGCGTGTGCGGTGTGAGTATTTCTCCCAATGTCCAGCTTGAATCTCCCAACGTGTTGCTGTGAGATTACATCATGTTATTACGTTATCTGTCTCTATCAGGGAGAGTTTAGTTCCATTACATGGATACCTAACCACCAACTCACTGTGGGGTTAATTAATTTCCTTTACAGGTGTTGGACAAGATGGCAGGTATTGCTAAAATCCTTTCTCTCCACTAACTAGCAGTGAAGGCATAGCACCATGACTGACTTTGATAATTCCTTGTAGGAAGGCAGGGAAAGAATCCATACAGAATGAGGAGGAGATGCAGTAGTGGCTCAGTGACTCTGGTTTGTGGAATGTCCTTATTTTTTTTGTATCAGGAAAGCTTCATTTGGCCTGGGCAGCAAGGAAATCTTCACCTTTATCGAGACAGTTTGGTTCAAGGGGGAAGGAGCTTGGCTAGATCCCCACCATGTGGTGGGTGAAGTGTACCATCTCAGCAAATTTTGAACAGGAGATTGACTTGAAATTTTCTAAGCCTTTACAGCTCCCTGGGTAATTATATTGGCCTAATTAGAAGTATACCAGATCTTCAGTTACCACCACGTCTTTCTACCTACCCCCATTTCTTTAATAAGGAGGCTGAAATTGCTGTTAAGCTAGTGTAATAGCAGGCTTGTCCTGCTGCCTTAAGGGTTACTTGTATTTCAGTCAGTGTGAGCTCTGAAGACAAACTAACAACTTTCAGAGCAGCTGGAGAAGGTACATTAGGTACACCTGTACTGAAAAGGAAGAGGGCTGCATTAACAGGCTTTCAAAGAAACCTATACACACTGAAGATATGTTAGCACTTACCTGTCATGAAGCTATATTTGAGAGGTACCAATATTAATAGAAGCTTTTAACTGCTAAGAATTTGAAACATTAAGCTAGTTAATTAGAAGAAACAGAACAATACAAAAAATCCGTGTGAAAGCTTGTGCAGGAAAAGTGAAAAATGTCAAAAAACTTGAATGGTTCTCTCTGTCATTTTTTTAAATGTAAAGCACCTGATTGCCATGCCAGTAAATATCTATTAAATTATGCAGAAAGTAAATGCTATTATTTCTCCCTTTCATGTCTCTATGCCCTTTCAGAAAGTCTCCAAAGACTTGTGAAGTGACCCGTTCATCTTAATGAGATACTGCCAGGCAGTGAGAGCATTTCAGGGATATGGATACAGATAGAAACCATCCCTGGGATGTCTCATTGCTTCATTTCAGTGGGTCTTCTCATTTTCCCTACTTTAGTTTCATCTCTTATGAAGCTTGCTGGTAATTAGAGCATAAAACTTTGTATTTAGATAAACAATTGTGCAACAATACATTATTTCTTCTGCTGTTTTAATGTTTTATAAGACTGCTGTATGTGTGTGCATTGGAGACAGGAAAAAGTATTTGATTTATTTACCATTAAAAAATCAAATAAAAGAAAACACCTGAGACAACGTTCCTCAGTATTGCACAAAAAATCGTGAAAAGATTAGTGGGAAAATCAGAATTTAAGCTACTCCATGCTCACTTCCATTATATCTTTATACAATCTCTTTTTGCTGACATTTACACAAGACCATGTGAGCTGTGTAAGACCCTCTAAATGTTTTCATTAGAAAGAAAACTTCAATCACTAAAAGCACCTCAACTTACAACTGAAGTATGTTTGCAGGCTGCCCCACCTTCTTTACTGAGTGGTTTGGTTCTTCAAGTTTCTGTCTTTCCATTCTCTTTTTTATTATGCTGTTAATAACTATTTCCTCCTAATAGGCAATTATTTTTTATTTGTAAAATACTAGAAATATGCTAGGCGATCACTAAAGTGATTTTACATCTGTCTCTAACTACTTTCATTTCCAGTGCCCTCTCTTTTAACTATGATTTTAATTCTTCTCATTTAGCTCTACCACCTGCAATTGATTCCTTGAATTCTGTTCAATTTACTTCATAGCCTTGTCATATTCCTTGACAGTCCTTTGTATAAAACATGCTGTCATTTAAATTATGAATGCTTCTATTGCTTCTTTGTAGCACTTTTCTGAGTTTTACAGGGTACACCTTCAGGTAAAATAAGTTTGACCTTGTTTCATGTGATCAAAGAGCAAGCAAGACTTTAACTGGAATTAAGATCAGCTTCATCTCTAATGCTGCCAACAGCAAGGTTACACTGTCTGGATTGTTCCTTACAAAATAAGGTCAGAGAAGTCAGCTTCTGAGCCTAATATTGAAACCTCCTGTTTTCTAAAGAGCTGAGGTGATCATAGCAATTATAAGGAATTATTTGGGTTTTTATATATGTTTAAGGAAATAATATCAAACAAACTAAACATCTCTGCCAGGCATTCATTTTCACCTAATCCTACCAATTGATGGTGGCAGGAGTTGAATCAGCTTTTCTAGACATACTGGATTCAGTCCTGCAAAGGCACATAACTGAGGTCAGAGGATCAGTTCAGTTTTTTAAGCACTTAAACCCTCTCATTATCTGAATTGGTCATGTACCTATTTGATTCATGATTAGCACAACTCAGCCATTTGTTTCAAGAGATGCAGGGACTTGATAGAGCAGTTCCTAGCTAAGCAAGCAGTTGTTAATTACTATTCACTTTATTTGGTTAGTGTAACAGGACTTGTAAATTTGGGTTTATTTATGAGGATTTTGCTGTCATGAACTTCAGGCCCTGATAAGAACTTGAATTTGTCTGAAACGTCCATGGTATGGATTGAAAAGCTTGGAAATATTTTAAAAAATATTACACAGTTCTATTCCGTTGTATTTAGGATCAATTACCTCTCCCAATCTTGTCCCAAGCTGGACACAGAAAACAGTGGTCCTGTTTTATCTTTCGCCTCCATCCACTGTGTACAGTCCTCAGGGAAAATTCCAAATTTTTGAGAATGCATTTTGCCTTGTCTTCATGAAATATTTTGCAATTTTAGTATGATATCACCAAATGGAAGAGGTTAAAAAGATATTATATAGGAAACCTTACCAAAAAAGAAATGCAGTTTTAACAAAGGCTATCAGAAGTGGGGCTTTTTTAATACAATGAAGTATTGTTAAACCTCATATTGCAGAGAAAATGTTTTCAGTAAAGTATTCTCCCACTTTAGCATACAAATATTTGAAAATGCATTACAGCCTACACTGAATACTGTATAAAGAAAAACGTCAGAAGTAGTTAACACATTAAAAATATAACTCTTTAGGCCAAAAACTTTTGGAAACTCTGGGGTTTTTTCCGTTTTAAGGATTAAGAGATTTTTCATTGCATGAAAGGATTCTTATTTCAGGCCATCTGCCCCTATTGCTTTTTTGGGTTTGATTTGGCATCTAGACTAGTACCTCTGCTCCTGTAATTAGGATTTTAAAATTTGTTTGTCTTCTGGTTCCAGTAGATAAAGATAGAATTTTTCTGAAAATGATACTATTTTTTCAAGGGTGCTCATAAATCTTATAAAATTAAGAGAAAAATATTAAGACTTCAGTGAAATAAAGCATATGAAGACTTTAGGGTTAACCTCTTGGTAATCTATAGCTTTTGCTGCTGTTCAGTTAGACTTTTTCTTAATTTTCTATGAAGGAATACATAGCTGCTCTGCCAGAAAAACCTTTGCCACTGTGTATTTTGGTATTGAAAACTGTACAGGTAGAGGTGCTGATTTTCAGAAGCTGTTCAAAGGCAGGTGGTGGTGACTCTGGGGTACTTGAGATGAGTAGAAGCTTGAGGCCCCTGAAAGATGCATTAAAGAGCCTCTAGTCTGCACATCCTATTGCAGGTGGTCTCTGTACCAGGATAATTTCCCTTCTGAGGCCAGAGGTGGTAGATTTCAGGCTGATGCAGATGAAACCAGTCCAAGTTTTGAGCAAGCTCTGATCCAAACATTGCTCAGAGTTTGGCATTGCAACGTGTGCTGAGCCTGGTTTAACAGGAATGCACATTCTCTCAGCAGAGCTCATTATCTGGGACGTGTGTTCCTCTCATGCCACAGGTTCCTGCCTGGTTTTGTCTCAAAACAGAGGTGACAAGTGCAGTGTATGTGTGTGTGTGTGCACACCTGTGTATCAGTAGGAAATTTCCCAGTCTATCATTAGTGGTTCTTGATCTCTTACAGGGAGGCTTCCCATGAGAGAATTGGCAAAGTCATATAGTGCATTGGAAATCAATATCTAATGGTGTATTTCTATATTTGGCAAATTGAGAGTCCTTTGGCTTTGCTGGAGGCCTGCTTACTATATGTCGTTCAAGTTTAGCCAACAATTTAATGAGATACCAATAGATTTTTTTTTTTTTTTGCCTTCTTTACAGGCAGTGAACTCCAGAATCATCCATTCAAGAGTTATGAATATAATCCTGTCTAAGTTTCACTTAATGCCTGTTTTATTTTAAGGGTTTGAGGCTTTTGTTTTGAGTTTTTGTTCTTTCTCTTCAGGAAATTCTTTCCTTGTGTGTGTATATTTTCCTTTTAAATGTTTTTGCATCTCATGCTACAGCAGAGGATGTGAAATATTTCTCATTCCACTTACAATAAAAATCATTTTCAGACAAAATTTACAGACCCACCAGTTCTAACAAAATCACTCACTCTGTTAATCTTCCTCCTTAGAATGAAGTTGCTAAAAAATTAACACCATATTATTTGGTGAGAGATTAAGAGGGTTATTATTAATTGGTCTCTATGATTACGGTACCTGTAACCATCAGGGCTTTTAACTGCATGAATAAAAAATGGCAAGCCTTTCTGACGTTTGCCACTTAATTCCTTTTTCTATAGTTTCTTTAAAGAAAAAAAAAAAAATAATAATAATAGTGATGATAATAATAATAATTTATAGAAATAAATAAAATACATTTCTTGAGCTGGTAAAATGACATAACTGCTTGCTTAGGTGAATATTAGCTTAGAATTCAGGTTTTTTTATATAATTTGAATATGTGTTGACTGTATTCTTAAAGTGGAAGTGACAGCAGTAGGCATTCATGAAGACTAGCTTAGGAGAGAAAATGTGTTGGTGACCTGAAAGACTGTTCTGTGTTTGGGGTTGAGGTACAGTGAAGATCAGGAAAATGAAGTTGAGAGAGACCCTGGAAACACTGTTTCAGAGCTGTCTACCAAGTACTTGATCATTTGGGCTATCAATTATACGTAATAATTTCCTTATTTAGAATATTATGTAGAAAAAAATAATCAATTTGTCATTTGCTCTTCAAAACCTGCCCATACAAACTGGAACTAATGAATTTTTTTTTTTTTTGAAAGACATTGACTGTACTGACTGATCTGAGAGGATGCTTCCTTACTGCTTGAATAGTAAGAGCCAATTTCACTAGTACTGGGTTGGAGTGGACAAATAACTATTCTTCCTGAATGAATTCTCAAGAGAAAGACAGCCTGAAGCATTAATGAAAGTGAATCATTAATCTTTTATGGTTTTTATTTACTTATGATAATTTAAGCATTCTTTATCTATCAACTTTCATCCCTAAAGTGTAAATCTGGTTTGAATTAGTATGTTTTGATAAGAACATAAAACTTAATGTACCATCCTACCAAACACTGCTTCTTGAGAGTTAAATCTCTCTGACAGCTCTTTTGCTTCTAACTGCAGTACAAGTTGGAATTTACTTCAGAAAGTGTCATTTCTGAGACTTCAACCTAATTACTCCTTCATTTATCATCACTCTTAAGTCAATAGTTGTCTCTTACACACCAAAAAGAAGAATAGGAGGAAATTCAGGGTGAACTAATTTTTTTTTTCCTGCCTCTCAAACTGAAGATGTTGAGATGATGCTGCAAGATTTATATCTCTCTTCATTGCTCTAGTAAACTTAACACCTTCAGTGCCTTCTTCCAGGAATAGGATTTATTTCTTTTGCAGTCTTTGCTGTTGCTTGCCCTGGCTGCAAGACAGGGTTTGTAGCTGTGTTCACAGCATTGTTCAAGGAGCACTTTGGTGTGAGACTGGGCTCAGGTCTACTAATATAATTAAATGTCTAGTGGATTAGGATCTTGGTGGCTTTAGGTTAACTAAGCTAAACTATGCTTCTACACCACAGTGCAGTCACCACTGACTTTGGTACTGATCTCTAACTGTGGCTTTCCCATAACCCTGCAGTGTTTAGCTTCAGCTGCTGTATGTTATAGGTGAAGTTGCTTGGGTCAGCCTGACAGCTCAGTCTGTAGGTCACATTTGCTATTAGGTTACATCAGGTAGAAACGTGGGGATTTTTTTTTTGGTTGGTTTTTTTGTTCACATGGGTGTATATTTGCAAATATAGCTAGAGCAGTGTGTGTTCTCCTGTTCTGGAGAGATTGTTCCATTACTGGAGCTCATGGGATTCAAAGAATAAGGAATTTAGAATTTGAAGCTATGTGCAGAAAATTCAAACTCTCTTTTAGGTACTGCATTAATAACCTGATTTTGAAGAAGGCAAAGTACCTTTTACTCTCACTTGTAGCCACTCTTCAGGAAGAGATTCAATACTTATTTTCCCATTCGTGTTCTTATTTTCTGACAGCTTACTTGCTGCGAGTGGACTCTGGCAACCAGTAGAATAGTGGGGAGAAATGGAACTAAGTATTTTGGTGACTCCAAAAAGCATAAGATTATTGAGCTTAATTTCCCCATCACTGCTGTGGTCTAGAAAGTGACCGATGTTCTCTGACTCTTCATTAATAAATTCTATTGTGTCCGTGTGCTATCAAGGACAAGCATATGGACAAGTATATTTCTTTTTCCTGAGAGGGTGATAAAGCTTCACCTCTGTTGGGATGACATGGTTGTCAGGTGAGAATAGGGTTGTATTTCACACAATCTCATCATATAAGCTGAAAATACTTCTGCATCTAAATGGAAACAGAAAAAATATGATTGCCGCTGCTGATTACTGGCACAATGTAGTGGCAGGAATTAAATAGATAAGTGTGTATAAGTGAGATAATTTGAAAAGAATTTTTAATTGCTTTGTTTTATATAAAGGTGAAATAATTACTTCCAAAATATGCCTTTAGGATATGCTGGTGCTTCTCATGCTACTGAGTTCTGCTGTTATAATAAAGGATTTAGCATTTTTGCTTTTCAGTCCAATTAAATGTTATTATTTTGTTATTTTCAGCATCCAGAATATAACTGTAGTAACTGTAAAATTCCTGAGGAGGAGACCAAATTATTATTACTAGACACTATATTTTTTTTTTCATAGATAGAATTCACTGTAAAATTCAGTAATTTAAGCTCACTAGGATTCATTCTATAAGTTTCTATTATCAGACAGTTTATCAACCCCTTACAAGAGATTTAGTTATTGGTATTATTAAGTATTGTTTTTTCTTGGTCTGTGCTGTGGGGAATGGAGATTTCTTACTTCTTCCACTTAGCAGCTTTTTAAGCAAAGACTGCAGCAGAGATCTAAGGACTACCTCTGGGGTATGGCCCTACCCATCAAAACTGGGAAGGACTTCATCTGGCTCAATAAACAATTACAATTAATTTTCTGGAAGTATCTATAAGCATTATAAGTGTATTACATATTCAGTTTTCAGTGTTAGGATGTTTAGGCAGAACATAGCCTATATAATTTTATTGATAGAGCAAATCTTTCAGCTGTTTGGATAATCAAAAGAGGTTTAGCCATAGCAGAGAAATTCCAGCTCACATTCTTTCCACACAATTGAGCAAATAATGAATCAGCCTGTCTATGGATAATTAGTAAAGCAGAAATAAACACCCATTTCACCAAAAACATACTCATTTTGTGGTGTTTATCCTGCACTAGTTGTTGATAAAACTTGAATTGAGGTTCTAAAAATCAAAAGTTTTGATACCCTAGTTCTGTGACTCTTCCAGTCTGTAGTCACTGGGGTAAGTTTTGTAAACTGGAAGGCATTTGGTAAATAGGCTTCTTCCTTCAAGAAGAGACTTTCTAAATGCTTAGAAATCTAAATATTTTGCATGTCCAGTGAAGGACAAAGAATCTGGTGGAGGGTCTGGAGCACAGGTCTTATGAGGAGCTGGGGTTGTTAAGTCTGGAGAAAAAGGAGGGTCAGGGGGAACCTTATTTCTCTGTACAACTGCCTGAAAGGAAGTTGTAGCTAGGTGTGGGTTGGTCTCTTCTCCCAGGAACAAGTGATGAGATGAGCAAATTTAGTTTGGATATTGGGAAAAATTTCTTCACCAAAAGGGTTATAAAGCACTGAAATAGGCTACCTATGTATGTGATGTGTGTGATGTATATGAGATGTATAGAAGATGTGTTCATGTGGCACTTAGGGATATGGTTTTGTGGTGGACTTGGCAGTGCTGGGTTGATGAGTGGACTTTATTAATATAAAAGGACTTTTGCAACCTAAATGATTCTATGAAATTATTTTATCATTAACCTTGTTGCCCTTTTTTCCTGTAACTCTCTCAATATAATTCAGTCTACTACATCTAGGAAAATATATCTTGAGTTTGTGCACTTGATTACATGTTTCTTCTTAATGTTTTCTCATTTATTTAAAAGACATGAGAAATCAAGACTTTTGTATTTGATGAACAGATTAAATGAAAATAGCCCCAAATTATAATGATTTATCATCAAAGAATATAGCTATCAACGTTTTTTGCTCATATGCATTTGCATGACTCAAAATGTTCAAAAGATTGAAAGCAGAAAAGCAAATCTCAAAGATTTCAAAATATTACTCTATATCTTTTTTATGACTTGATTAGTGAGAGTTGCCTCTGCCCAAACTGAGGTGCAAATGAGACCATATGCTGAAGTCAGTAATACAGGTTTATTTAATAGTAACTGTGAGGTAGCTAGATAGAAAGAAATGTGGGTGGGGAAGGAGAGAGGGCAGAAGATAGTCCATCGGTCCTTCTTCACCCTGGGCTTTATGGGAGTGGGTGTCCTGAAGTCATTCTTCTGAGGGTACCACCTTTATACAGTCCAAGTTCCAGGTGTCCATGCATGGGGTGGTTGCCACTGTTTCCATAGCTTGGGGTGGCACATGTGTAAGCAGTTGCTTTCTTTCTCATAGTTCACCACAGTGGGAATTTTTTGCCTGGATGCATTAAGCAGGGTGTGCTAACCAGACCTCACATCTGCTAGGCCTGGAATTAGTGCCTTCCTGTTGAAAATTTCTCCTGACTGTGCTTATCTCAAGTTCCTGCTGTTGTGGTTTATCTTATGGCAAATTCCGCTTGTGGCCTTGGCAGTGTTTTAAGACGGGCAGCTGTGATCTTTAAGTACTTACAACCTTTTATATAGAACTTTGAAGTCATGGTCCGCAGCCTGATTAATGTCATCCAGCCTAAAAAATCTCCTTCAGGTTTCCTGTACCCTACAATTAAAAAAAAAAAAAAAAAAAATTATTTAAGCTTTAAAATCTTCTGAACGTCAGAAAGTACTAACCTTCACAATTCTTTAGCTTTTATAGAAGGATCACTGTTGGGAAATTGATGTCTCATATCTACAAAACTCAAATCAGTATTCAGTCACAAATCACAAACTTTATACCACACATGGTTAGTATCAATTTCTCATCATGGAATTTGTCTGGATGCTGATACTAGTTAGGTAGAGCAAATGAATGAATATGCACCCCAAAGGAAAAGCATTTTCCTTCTGAACACTTATAGGTGTTAAATTTAGCTTCATTAGAACATATTCATATTATCTGGATGAACAGTCAATGAATAAAAGAAATGAACTGCTGTGTGTAACATTCAAAATATTTCCAATAGGCACTGAATTCAGAGTCACTTATTTTCCATTTTCTAAATAGATGTTTATTGCCCATGTTCCTCTGTTAGTAAATAAACCACTTTTCTTCACAGTCTAGCAGTAATGCCATATAGGCAGTGATGCAGTGACACATGGTATGATAGATAGCAAAAAAAGATACCTAAACCAGGGATACTTTGACTTATTTTCTGAAGCACGAATTTCTGATGAAACACAGAAATGTAGGAGTAGGAAAATACATAATCTTCCTCGTCTTTTGAATTTATCAGGCATGGCTGTTACAAATGTTTTAACATTTTGATAGAAATGACAATTTGAAAGAAGTTTCCTTTCTTTATAACTGTTAGTTATTAGAAGTATCAATGCACTTCTCTATCTGAAGGAAAGTTTAAGGAAAGCACAGGTGATGGGGAGTATACTAATAGAAGTACAGAAAACTTTGAAGTAGACACAGGATCTCTGACCCAATACATGAAGTTGTAAAATTCTTGAGGTAAAAAATGTAATAACCTTTTAGAACACTCCTATATCTTCTACCCTTTCTCATGTTCTGTACTAGAAATGGAGACTAAAATAACCTGCTTCTCCCTGGTCTCCCCAAAAGCAGCATACGTTATTTGTAAATTCTGACGAATTTCCAGCAGCCCAGCAAATGGTAAGAAGCAGCTGTGTTGGTGGCCAACTATGTTGTGAATCTCCATGAGAAAGTAGCCAGTAAAGCTCTTGTTTCTTTCCCCTGTCCAAGCTCTTACACTAATGCCAGCTTTGGGTGCATCTTCTGCACTGGAAGTGCAAAGACTCTGTGTCTGTGCGCCTGCTGTGTGCGAAGGGTGGCCCTGATGCTGACTGGAAGCCAGTGTATGGCACTAGTTCTCACTGCAAGCCTATAGCAAGGCTAAAGCCAAGGCAATAATCCTCACTATGTGATCCAGAAGATCAGGCTGAACACAGGGACACCATGCACCCTCCTCTCACAAAAAAGCTCTTTCTAAAAGTAATTTCAGTAAGTCACATTCTAACCCAGAAGGTGATTGGGAAGCATTATCTGTGATTATGTGACTCAGGTGTTACCTGGGTGGCTTTGACAGCTCTTCCTTGAGGAGGTGCTTTAGTACTGCCAGAAGGCTATGCTCTAATAACTAAATTACATTCTAAAAGGTAAAAATAATTTAAAAATCCAACAAATAAACTTACATGGGGATTTAAACCTTTCTCAAATATTTGTCCAATAGGGAAACCCCACCAATTTTACCAGGAAATTTATTGAAAAATAGACATTTAGCCAACCTTACTTATCAGGAAATGCCAGGGAAGGGCTCCAGTCTTCCAAAACCTGCAAAATACCCAAGAAATAATTGAGCAAATTTTCCCTTGCTGTGTGGACTCACTGGATGTTGTCATAGTAATAGTGCATTTAAACACAGGAAACATGCAGAGGTTGCATGGATATGCTACCATTTCTAAAAATTGAAAAAAAGAAGGACATATCCAAATTAATAAAAACAAAATTAAGAAGAATGAGCTGCTGAAGGCATAGTGGAGCTTGGACACTCTTTACCTCCCACAGGACAGGTCTACACAGGGCAGTGGAGCACATCTCCAGCAAGTGCTGATGAAGCCTGTCGGATGCCAGAAGTGATACACTTGATGCGTGTTAGTACTGCCCTGGTGCTCAGGTGTAGCACTGAAAATATGCCATGGATAATTCTTGATGTAATGTGTTAGCTGTCAGTAACTTGGATCATCTCAAACTGAAGAGTAGCACAGAGCCAGCAAGTGTTTTGTACCTAAATTAAGAAAATAAATCCCTACTCCTGGCTGCCTACCTCCCTACCACCGAGCTTATTTAATAGAATATTAATATACAGTTAAAAATGGCAAACACGAAGTAATGGTTAAATCTACAAACACTTGGAGAATTTTCCTTTCTCTTCCTTTCTGCTATGAAATTTTGCAAGGGCAGATTAGGAGCAGAAGTTTAAAAAAATATAGAATTTTTTCCTGAAAGCCAAAAATCATATAAACTTGGTCTTCAATCTCCCCCTCTCGTGAGTCCCATTCTATTTGTAATATGCAAACTAAATGCCTGTCTCAGGGCATAATGCAAGCTGTCATAGCATCACTTTTGAATAAAAGAAGACTATTCATTGCTCTTTACACGTGACTAGAGAAAGCCTGTACTGTGGGAAATGGCACTTTGTGTCAGTTCTATCCAGGTTTCTTCAGATCCATTTTAAATAAGTAGAATTGACAACTATTGTGATTAGGTTGCAAAAACAAATCAAAACAAAACAACTAAATATTCAGTTGTGACTTTCTGAGCAAATCTGAAAATATGTTTTCTTATATCCTCTTACTCCTGTTGTGCCTTGGCCTCCACCAAAAAGTAATCCTTCTTTTGCTTCATGTGCTCTGTATTTCACGTGTTTTTAAAGTTTTTTGAAATGTCACGTGCTCTTTGCAGACATCTTTTTAATGAAGAACTGAGAAGAGCCATGGAAAAAATAAAATCCTATCACTGATATCAGCAAAAAAGCATAGTTTTTATTCCGACAGATGCATTAAATTCTGATGTATTTTCACTCTTCAGTGCTGCAAGAACTACTGCTTTTATTTTCTCATCGTTATCTCCCCTTTTTCTGTTTGGTTTTGTGTGCACAGCCAGCGTGTGTTGCACTTACTGCTCTTCTGCTCTGATTCTAAAAATGTGACCACCAATTCATTTGCATTTTGTTTTCCATGCACACCCTGTGAACTGTAGGTTTTAACCCAGCTGATAGAGTGTAGAAGGGCATGGAGCCCCACTGAACACAGGGTGAAGCTGCAGTGTCCACACGCTGCACAATAATTGTTACCAGTTTTCAGAATGGGGCTGTGTGTAAGCGGCCCAGTTTTCCAGTCTAGTGCTTCCCTTCATTTGAATCTTTCTTAATACTTTTTTATGATATCAATAAGTGAGATCATAATTAAAAATTGAGTAGCTCAACAGTGCCTTTGTGTAATCTCTTAATCCTGTACTAATATTAGACATTGCTCTTTTTTTCAAATCCTCTGTTTAACATGCCTGGGCTAGTTCTTAATTTACTCTAAAGATTAGCCTTGGTACACCAACCTATGAGTGTTTCCCAGCAGTCAGTTGACTTCTCTCTCCATTCATCTTTTACATGATTTATTTCTTGCTGAGAGAGCCTAATTAAATCTAATGGACTGCTGGTATACATCTATTGGAATATTGACATTTTATCACCAATTAGGCTGTATTCCTTATCTTAT
>QWTY01012051.1:0-14753 GCA_008033365.1 Pseudorectes ferrugineus
GGAAAATACAAACCTAACCAGTGAAGTGTTTATTAGATAAATATTCTGGTTACCTACACACATGTGAGTGTTTGGACAGCCTGTTTGCTCAAGGCTCACCGTATTAGCAATGAACATTAATATTTTCCCAGTCCAGGCTCACACTGCTCAAATGCTTGATAATTAAAACTGAAAATTGCTGATAAGTATCAGGTGAAAGTGGAGTGTGCCGGAGCCCAAAATATTCCTGTGCGAGGTGGAATATCTGTGTGAAGGAGTTTGAAGGTCTCTGGGCTATAAAACTCTCCTGTTCCATACCAGAAGGACCCCTGCCTGCATGTTCCATGTCTGGTTTTCACTTTGTCATGTGTGGTGTTTGAAATGACTGTTCGTTTTCAAAATAGAAATGGAATTAATTCATATAGGGGAATGAAGCTTTTATTTTTTATTTTGGCACTCTCCTCACCCCCAATGATTTTTTGTTTTCTCCCTACCAGTGCAGATGGGAAAGAATAATAACATTTCTCTTAAAAAAGGATAAAATACTTGGGTTTTTATCAGTGTGTATTAATATATTCATATATGGGTATCAATATATCCATACATATGGTGCACATATACCCTATATATAT
Organism: Pseudorectes ferrugineus; assembly: GCA_008033365.1. Lineage (NCBI taxonomy): Eukaryota > Metazoa > Chordata > Aves > Passeriformes > Pseudorectes > Pseudorectes ferrugineus. The sequence continues at coordinate 612 of QWTY01012051.1, forward strand.
ATTTGCTTAGGATTATGAACTCACCACTAACTTTTTTATTCCTTTCATATCCTATCCTGAGATTCCTCCATAATACAGAATCAGACTTTTACTGGATGATTTCCCTTTCCAGAAAATTGTTTGACTTCCTGGTTTGCTGTATCAATATTTTACTTTAGTTGCAGCTTCAGCAACATAAGGTGGAAACAGAGAAAAAACCCAAAAGTACCATTAGCCAAATCAATTTATTTGAAAAGTATTACTTTAGGTTGGCTACTCCCTTCTCCTGCACACCACAAAATATGACATTAAGTGCAATTAAAAGCTGAATAAAGGAATGTGGACTGAGGGGGAAGAGAGAGGAAGTTTCTCCTTGGTTCTACATAAAGAAATTGTGCAACTGCTTTGCACCCCTGTCGTGAAATTTAATATTTCTCTTTTAAACCCGTATTTTTTGGTAAAGCTTTATAGCATAAACCCATTGAAGTGTACAGTTACTCTCTTTAAGATAGGTTGCTTCTTTGTAATGATGGGTAATTTTTGGGGCACCTCTGCTGATCGTGGGCTGGAAAAGGCAGCACCATCCTTCTGACTTCCTAATTCTTACTGAATCCCTTCATGGCTGATATTAGTGTGGGTTTGGAGACTTAGGGAAGAACTGTTCTTTTTTCACCCAGGGTATCAAGGATTCAAAATCCAATAAAGATGTCTTGATTCCTTGTTTCGAAGTGTGAATGAAACACCTTTTTTAGGTGGAAGATGTGATGTGCCCTGTCGGGTTTTGCTGGAGTCTGTGATTCCCTCACAGTGGAGAACAGATCCGGAACTGGAGAATATCTGAATGTCTTTTAAAACAGCCACAGTGTGACATATCCCTCTTTCATCAGCAGATTTCAAAGCAAAATCTGCAGCCTTGCTGTTCTCATGATCAAAGAGCTCCACGAGATGTTTACTAGCTCTGGAGAAAGCACTGGTACAGGAGATTGGAAAGACAAATATATGAATATAGAGGAGGATTGCTGGAGCACCCTTTCTTATTTTCCTATTCCTTTACGTGGCCTGAACGTAGCCAGCTGAGGAAGGCACAGCTATGCCAAGTTTCCCAAGGAGAAATTAGACCATGTCCTTTCTGTTGCAATTTGAAGTTGTTTGCCACACTTTATAAAGCCAGAGAGGAAAACAGTGCGAGCAGGGGAAATGGTGATCCTGTCTGTCTTCTCTGGGTTTTTGGTTTGAGTGCCAGCTGTGCCAGTCAGGCACTGACACACAACCAGCAATTGTGTGTGCAGTAAAGATTCTGGTCTTGGATTTCTTGGAGAGCACCTGTGAAGCTGAGATCCATAGGTAGTACTGAGCATTTGGTTCCATGCTGCACTTCCATATGCAGCCCTGATTTTCCTTTTTTTTTTTTTTTCCATGAAATAGCAGAATGAGTCAGAGAATTTTTAGTTCTGTGTGATTCTGTTCATCCCTTCTCTGTCATATTTTAATTACTGTACCATGATCATACTCCTTGGACTTGTATCTTCAGCTGCCTAGTAAGGAATTGATCAATTTAAAGTTTACTGTTCTCCAATATTTCCATTCTGATGATGGGTTCTGTCTGCCCTGAGGAGAGTGCTGAGGTACTTACCCATCTATTTGGAAATATTTTCTTCCTCCCAAACTCATCTTTCTATAAACTTCCAGATAAACACACGTTCTAAAGGAAAATCATTTAGCCTTGTCATATATGACATTAGGATTGCTGTACAGAGTAAGCCAACCCCAACCGTTGTGGGATTCCAGGATTCTGTGAAGGGAGAGGTCACTGTGAGGTTGAATGTATGCTTGGCTACATCCCACTGTTTCTGTTTGGAGTGCCAGTGGGTTTTTTAGGGACAGCCTGTGTATTTTCCTGTCTGCTGTGCACAGAACCCACTCGCTGCTGTAGCTGCTGCCTCCTGAACCAGTGATTGCTGCTGTGCCTGATACAGGAGAGCTGTGAGAGCTCTTCTGTGAGACCTGAAAGTGGATGATCGATGCCTGGGAAACTTGAGCAATCACAGACAGAGTCTTCATTAATCTTGAAGGCCTTAATTACTAGGATTAGCCAATTTTCCTGAAGTCATTAGAGTAGTTGACTATAAATTTTAAGGTTGACCCCTTCCAGCAGTAACAGGAAATGTTTTCCCACTGAAAGTTTGCTATATCCTACAATAAGGTTTGCTGTAGACATTATTTCCATTTTATGTGGTATCAGGACACGTTACTTCCCGAAAAAAGGGAGAGAATATTTTTGATGTGTCTTTAACAGGGATTGACTGTTGGATAATGCACAAAGGGCTCCTCCTCTTGAACACATTTCCCAAATGCCCTTCTCTGGCTTGAACATAACCAGCATAAATTGGCCATCTTATCCTGAAAGGAATTAGTGTGACTGCTTCCAGACATTGGATATAAATTTATGGAATGATTTAGGTATCGTTTTATTGCACCTGGCAGAGCACTTGATTCTTCTAGGATGTATCTAGCTGTGAACTCAGTAGATCTTTCCAAAAGATTGTAACTGCAAGAGTGCTGAGGAGAGGGAAAAGGGCTAATGAAGAGGTTTAGATTTACTTGGCCAGCTGAAAGGAGTGAACCTGGAGAGAGCCACTTCTCACTCGAGGGGAGAACAAGTCCTGGCTGAAGGGCTTGTGGGCTCAGGGGCTACTGAAGCTGAGAAGGCTGGGTTACGTTTCTAGGGGATGCATGACTGCAGAGAATCAGGAAAATAATTCCTTTTAAATTCATTTTTTCCTCTTCCTTGGGGAGAGACTGATGATACACCAAACAGCCACTTCTGTTTCCAGATAATGGTGATAATTTTCAGTGGAGTGTCCCCTACGTGCTGTTTTTCAGATCGAAATCAGCAATGAAACACTTGATACAAACTTGCCTAAACACATCCTGTAGTCCTGATAGTCTCCAGCTCTGTAATTTAGTATTTTAACTTGTGGAATAAGTCATGCTTTAAGATAGGGTGTAGTTATCCCAGATGAGAACAGGAAGCCAGGTTTCATGGGCCTGCCTCCCGCAGGCACCCGCACTGCAACCTTTATTTTCTTCATACAGGTCTTTATGACAGACTTGACATTTCTCCTTCCTCCCTCAAATATTACCCTAATGGGCTGTTAGCAAAGCAGAAATTCCTGCTGCTTTGAAAAGCCCACACAAATGATGGTTGTTATGTGGAACAGTGCTGAGTTCAAAACTCACATGTCTGTCTGACCGTGGGCAAATCCTTGCATTTCCCTTTCTCCACTGGCAGGTCTGTAAAATTATGGAAATTGTAACAGCTCTGCACAGTTCTTGAGCCTTAAATTGTTAAGGAAGCTGCATGAGCTGATGAAGAAGTATGTTTGCTAATATTTACTGCTTGAGTAAAGCAGAGATTTAGACTGACTGTTACTTTCGCCTGAAGTTTTTATGCTTGTGCTCCCCACAGAAATATCCTGCACTTGATAGGATGCCTTTTACATTTAACTTTGCCTGCAATGAATCTTGGCCTTACACAGCCCAAAGTCAAAGCAGTGTGTGCCCTATTTAAGTAATGAGCTATTGATTTTAGAATTACTCATTTTATTACCATCATATGGAACTGGTCATATTCTGAGGACTCATCTCTGAAATGGAAGCTGTTTCATTTCAGTTTGGGATGGGACAGAAATGGACTTCAGGGATTTTACCCATTGAAATTTGGCGTATCACAGATAGCAGGGACTGTCTGGCCTCGCACAGAGCTGTGCATTGTACCGAAAGAGCCTGGGAAGAAATTCCTCTTCTTGCTTGAGCTCAGGCCTCTGAGCAGGCTCCTAATGCAATGTCACCTTCACTTGTCGCTGGTTGCTGTACCCAGTGTTCCGCTGCTGAGTATTTACAACACCTCCATGATCAAAGAGACACTGCCAAGAAGGCTCATGGGGAGGAATTTTGACCTACTTTTACATTTGGCACCACTTTGCCTGCCAGGAGCAGGTGGACTGTGAACAGACCTTCAGTGGAGGGTCCACCCTGACTGGCACAGAGAACCCTGGCGTGGCAAAGCAGGCAAAAAGCAGCACTGCAAACAGCCAGAGGTTAAACTCTGCCCCTCTTCTGCCCCCTTTGCTTGGGAATGCAAACTTTTCTGGGAGAAAGGGTGTGGGGGTTGCGAGTTCAGTTCATTTTTGTGCGTGCCCGTTTGCCTTCCACCTTTTCCCTGCTGCTAGTTCTTCGCTCTGCAGCACTGGGGTGTGTGTGGAGAATCAATTTGCTTTCTGTGGTTGCTTGAACAAGTTTAAGCCACTCAAGCCATAGGATTATTGCAGGTTCCCTACTCCTAGGGAACATAAATGAGAAGAAATGCTACACATCTGATTTTTTCAAGCCTACGTTTTTACTTTCCAGGCCGTGATCCTGTTTTCTTTATGACTGCAACTGTATATTAGAAAGCTGTATTTGTCAAATTGTAGAGATCAGTTTGTGTGTTTTCTCACCAAAAATCATGTTGTGCTTCCCCTTCCCTTCCCTCTCACCTCCCCCTTGCATGTAAAACTCAAAACTTTGTAAAATGCTGGCAACTTGGTATCCCCACTTTCAGTATATGAACTGAAGTGTAAAACTGGGTAGTTTATGGAATAGATGTGCTGTACATGAGAAGAAAACCAGAGGTGGTTTTTGTACCTTTAATCTGTACATTAGGATGAGGTGAGCATGGTGTGACAATGCCCATCCATTTCATTAGCTGGCTCTGGAAGGACCCTGGATGCCTATTTTTTGGGGGGGGGGGGTGTAGACCAGGTGAACTGATCCTGAGTTTGCTGAGCTGATAAACTTCTGAATTCTCGATGGAAATGAACTGACACTGGAGTGGGATTTGGGGAGGGGACACGAGGGGGTTCTTTGAACCAAACTCTTGCTATGATTAGGATCTCAGAAGTTGCCTTCTAAGCTCTGTTAAGCTATTGATTGCTTACAAGGAAACTTGAAGGGAATGGGTTTTATTAATTTGACCGAGTATTAAGAAAAATAACGCTGTTGACTCTTCAGTGGGTAAGTGCAGGGACCCACCTTGAGAACGTGGTGGTGAAATGAGGGAAATCAGCCAATGCACTGGCAGGACCAGTCAGCTTCTAGAACATCAGGATGTTGATGGAGAGCTTCAGTGAGAGCTCTGAGAGTTGCATATTCCATCCCACCCTGATATCCCTGAGCAGGAGGGTGTTGGGCTGTCTCAAGAAGCAGAAGTTTTTTAATTGTAAGAGCAGGAAATGTCTGAATGACACAGTGAATGACAACAAGTTGAGAGATACAAAAGCTGTTGGTGCTGATGGAGACCATCTCTTGCCCACAAAGTCACCGCTGTGGCAGTTTGAATTCATGTGTGGTGTTAAATGCTCTGCAATTTGGAAGACAACCTTACATCACCGCTTCAGCAGCCATGGGAAGTTTCATCCCGCAGAGTTGGAAAGGCACCAAAAGGATGGTCTGTGATGCATGAAAAATCCGGAGTTTGGAGGCTGTCCATTGGTGTCCTGATATCATCATCCCTCTCTTTGTTCAGAGCTTTAAATAAAAAGGTCACAGAAGTTTCTCTTTATTTAGTTTCCTCCTCCCCCTGGGGATTATTAATGGCCCTGAGGCAGGTCCAGTCTCTCCTTGCATTCACTGCTCTGGGGACTGGATTCTGCACGAGACCAGTGGCGACAGAAGTTGGCTAGTGAAAAATTAAGGAAAGCAAACTTGCTCACACTCCTTCCTATCTGAACTAGTTCTGTAGGCATTTGAAAGCAGCATAGTTTGCAGTGCTGACAATTCATGAGCTTAACCCCTGCAACTCGTGCTGTGCAATGCTTTGGTACCTAAAAGAGCATTCAGATTTTTTTTCTTTTTTTTTTCTTTTTTTTTTTTTTTTCTTTGAGCTTATTTTTAGTCACTTCATGTTTAATGAAAGGTATTAAACAACTTAAGCCTTTTACAGATCATTCCCTGTATCTGAAAGGTCCCATTTTAATGTGTATTTTGTGCATTTTCTTCATCTACCTTCTACTTTTATCTCAGCCAATGACAGTGAGATTCCTAAGGCTACTTTCTCTTTAAGGGAATACTGCTTACATAAATAGTCCTTTACACCATCTCCTTGTTTTATAATATTAATTGTTTATCAGGAGACAGGAAATATTCCTTAGAAAATGTGTTTTCCTGCTTGTGCATGCCTTGTTACTATTTCAATTATGCAGATTCTTGATGCTGTGGAAATTTGTGCTTGATGACGCCAAGGCAGCTGCACGTTGTTAGCATTGTAGGCTGTCAGATGATCATGTGGGATTCTTGCAGCATGCAACATTCAATAGGATTGAAAAAGGGCTTTTGATGCAAGGCATAGCTTTCAGAATATATTTGTGCCTTTTAGTTAGCTAATAGAAAATCATAATTTATTATCTTTAAATTTAAAATGCTGCCTCATTTTTCTTCTGGTTGGTTTCATTTTGGCTTCACTAGAAGATGCATCTGGTACATCCACGATTGAGGAGTTTATTAATGATACTGTCGTTCAGTTCACTTACTTTTTTTCCTTTTAGAGTCCTAGCTAGCCCACAGATTACATGATCACATGTTCATCCAGTCATTCATATAGAACACAAACCACCATGCATGATTTCTTCTTCTTTCTTTTTCCTCTCTGCCTTTTTTTTTCCTTTTAAGTTGCTTTGTCATGTTCTCTTTTACCATCCAGCTTAGTCTTTGTCTTCCCCTCGCTGCTATTTGTTCTATATTTTCCCATGCTTGGTTACTGCAATATTATTTGATTAACGGGCTGTGATGATGATGAACCTGCACACTGGAGGAGCAGCTACTACAGTGGTGATGAAGGGATGTAATAATGGTCGCTATCCTCGGAATTCTCTCTACAGTGACTGCATAATAGAAGAAAAGGCAGTGGTCCTGCAGAAAAAAGACAATGAAGGATTTGGATTTGTGCTCAGAGGGGCAAAAGGTATGTGCTTCTGTGTGTGTGTGTGTGAGTGTGAGTGTGTGTGTGTGTGATGTGCAGTGGCATGAAGAAATTTATACATCTCGGAATATAAGCAGGAATTATTCTTGGTGCACTTGGTTGCTAGACAACAGGATTCTCTGTATGCTATACTACTCCGATGGATTTCGGTGGCTTCTCTCCGAAGCAGTTTGCATTTTTACATAGGAGAAGCACTGCATAATCGTTTTGGGGGGAGAAAGTTTTGCCTGTATTTTTCTCGTGCCGGTGGATGTAGTATTTTGCCATTAATCTGTTCTGTTGTGCAGTTTACTTAACTATGGGAACCCTGCTTTCCTCATAAAAAACTGCTGCTTTATTTCAAATGCCAGCCTGATTAAATAGGGCTGTGAATAGGAATAGACAAGAGAGGGATGTTTTGTTTAAAATAGGTGTGGATCTTTCTGCAAGGTGACATTGGTGCAGTTTTAGTATGAAAATATGATCTTTTTTTATATCTTCAGAAGCTGCACGTATGTTGCATGGCCTGTAGTGTGCTCATTTTTAAAGCTGTTCATGTGTTAAGCTGCATGGTACTTCTCTGTAGGCTAAAATCTATCACGGTGGCATTCTTAAGAGTTAAAAAAGGCATTCTATTTAATGCTTTGCTTTTTAACTTTCAGTGCAGTTTGCTCCCTTTGTATTTAAAAAAAGAATATATATATATGATGGTATGTCCCATCTCTTGCTCCCCCTCATTTCACATGGGTTCTCCCTTGCCTTGCTCGAGCATGAAAATTATTCCATGTCTTCATTCTTGGGACATGGCTTTTGCTCTCCCCGTTCCCCACCCCTAAACCTAAACCGGTGCCACCACGCATTTGCAGGGCTGGAAAAGCTTTGCCGGTTTTAGCCAAATGAAATGTTTGGAGTCGAAGCAGGAAAGCCAAAGGCACTGCCTTATCTCTGAGCACTGCTGTGGGTTATCAGTGCTTTGAGCAGAGCTTACTCCCTCTGGGTGAGCCCAGCAGTTTCCCCCAGATTTTCTCTGTAGCAGCGGGGGCACCTCAGGTGAAAGACCCAAGGACTTTCCTGCCCGTGTGTGTACGTGACACAGAGGGACAGGCAGGGCTGTCACAGGGCCAGCTGTGCCTCCTGCCCTCAAAAGTGATTTCTTCTGGTCTCTTCTTTGTTATGCACGTCTAAATTTAGGAGGAAAAAAAAAAAAATTCGTGTTGATCTTTTTCATCCTTTGCCACCCACCCCACCCCCCTAGTTTGGCCAGATGCTCTCTCCTGGCTACAGCACGTAATTCATTTTTAGGTGGATGTTGCCAGAGTTACAGCATTCTGCCAGGCACACAAAAGGGTTACTCGAGCCAATACCAAATATCCTGGAATGTCAGAACCCAGCTATTGCCTGGTGCAGCTTGGTTTGGTTTGTGGCAGGAAAGGAGCAGGTATTTTCCCCTCTGGAAGGAAGGAAGACCTGTGGATTGCTGTTGCAGAGGGATTGCACTCTGTCCCCAGCATCCTGATCTCCCGTGAGGCACATCCCTCTCACTTCCAGCACCCACCATTTTTTAACCCTAAATTGGAATGGCCAATGATAGGCCTGTAGTCAAGTGGTATTTGCAAGCACTCCATAACTTTCTTTTTTTAATGTGGTATTTATTTTTAAAGCTGACACACCAATTGAAGAATTCACCCCAACTCCAGCCTTTCCTGCTTTGCAGTACTTGGAATCTGTGGATGAAGGGGGAGTAGCATGGCAAGCTGGCCTGAGAACTGGAGACTTTTTGATCGAGGTAGGAGATCCTGAAATTTGATTCTCAGTGCTCTGTTGGGGAAAGAGTGATGTTCCCGTTGGAGAATTGACTCTGGAAAAAAGTGTGGGATGCCTCTGAGCAGCAAGTTCAGTGGGCTAACACCAGTAATGTGCTTCACTTATCAATTTAAAACTTCATGCAGCATTCAGGAAAGCAGTGACAGAGAACAATGGTCAGGCTGGCTGGGAATTTTCTGGTTGTTCTTTTCGTCCTTTGGGAATACACTCAGAGAGATTTGGGAGGTCGGAGTCTTCTTTGAGTTATTGAAATTTAGATGAATTTCAATATTTATTGTAGGCTGTCAGTTCTGGTTTCTTCGATATGTTTTCAAGGAGTAACCAAAATTAATGACTTTTTATGCAACTATTTCTGCACTCAGAAATATCCATGGTCTAATGCTGTTTAGTAACCATGGAGAATAAAGCAAATTACTTTGGCTTGAAATTGCACTTTTTCAACACTACCCTGTAAATACAAAAAAACAAGCAATGGATGTTATTGCAGTATAAATTACTTTATAAAAAGGGTATATTTAAATACTCTGTTCGTTCATGCCAAAAATACCTTCATGTTTGGTATTTCGGAGGATTTTTTCTTGGTATTTTAGGTTCTGTTTAAATAGTTGGTTCTCCTTTTTGAGTGTTGCTGGGCAGTTTGCAGCAAAACCATGATTTGGGATTTTTCTTCCTCTTCCCCCCACAACCTTCTCATGACCAACAAAGGGATGCTGTGGTTCTGTGAAGCTGGGCATTGAAAATAGGTCTTTTGGGATGGATTGCTCAAGCCTTGTCTGTAAGATCTATTGATTTTACATTATTTGATGTGTTCTCCTTCAGGCTGATGTATGGTTTGGTAAAATACTTCGCGGTGTTACAACGTTTATTTCTGCAGAGCTGGCTTTTGCATGCGGGAGAGGGTACAACATGCAGCTTTTTTTGGAGTGTGCCTTGAACTCCCATGGTGATTGAATTTAAATAGTTGCACCACTTCCTCACACTGTAGCCGTGAAAGAACAGGCTTTGCAGGCTTCTAAAGTAAATAGATGTGCATTTTTATCTCTGTCTTCAAGCACATTTCCCTCGATGTTTGTTTACTTAAGAAGAAGCGTTTAGCAGAGCGTTAAAGACCAGCTTACAAATGGAACTGCCTCAGTTCCCTGGGCAGGGATCCTTCCAAAGCTCTCCTTATTCCTCTTAGGTGGGGTTTTGAAACAAGGCTGTATTTTTAGAGGTTGGTTTCTTGTTAGGCTTTTAATCCATGGGAAGTATGAAGAGTCTGTACTGGCAGATTGCACAGGTAGAATTGATGGTGAAATGTGCAGTTTAATTCATTATGGAATGACAAATATGCCCGTGGATTTTTTTAAGATCTCTGAAGGGCTGGAAGAAGTCTGGGTAACTGATTCTGCACAAAGCTTTACTGTTTTTTTGGCAAATGAGAGAAGAATTATAATTAATTGTCTAGACAATTTACTCCTAGCCTTAGCTTAGAAGAGCAGCTAAACATGCACGTACATTGCTGAATCAGGAGGACGTTAATCCATACTCCAGCATATTTGTAATTAATTCTGAAAGAAGCCATTATTACATGCAAATCAAATCCATTTCTGTGTAATTTATGTTCATTGGGGTTATTCCGTTCTGAATTTTGCAACTTAATTAAGGGGATATGATAATCCTGAGAAATGACAACTTGGCTGTTGCAGGAGACTTTTCTGTTGGAGAAAGGCAGGATTTTTTTCTGTTTTATGGCCAACATGAAGTGCACAGCCCTGGCTGGCTGGAGAAAGCCATCTTTAGAGATATTTACAGTGACGCAAAAGACTGTTGAAATAGAAGTCCACCTGCACTTCTAGGAATGCCAAACTACTTTATCTTTTGTGTTGAACGAGGAGATTTAAATTTCCACGGCAGCAAGTGGTTGTCAGCCCTGGTGTAGTCAGCCTGCCTTAGTGCTAAATGATTTCTCCCGTGACTCTGAAGTTTATGCCTCTGTGTAAGCGCCACCTCAACCATTTGTAAGTAATATAAGGCATTTATCACAAATGTCACATGAATAATAAAAGAGTTAATGGGCAACTGGGATCCTAATGAGTGCCATTTATAACACTCGCGGCAGGCGCGGGGCGTTAGGGAAGGGAGAGTCCGGTTTGGCAGGGGGCAAAATGAGAGGCACAGCAGGTGTTTCATTCTTGCTTGAGGAGGTTTGGTGGCTCAGATGGTTGTGGAGATGAGGGGAACCTCACTCTGGAAAAACAGGTTTGACGTGGAGATGGATCCTTTCTCTGGAGAACACGAGGGTAGGAGAAGACAGGGCATCATTTCTTCATGTGCAGTTACGGTCTGGAATCTTCTGAGGGAGGTAAATCTTCAATATCAGCTATGAAACATTATAATAATTCATGTTTGGAGTTGATACATGTGGGGCAGAACAAATAAACGATCTGTACAAAAAAGGAGGAGAAGGTGCTATCTTGCTCCAGCAGATAAATGGAGTAGGGATTACATGGAACAGCTGGCGTTGTATCATACGACTGAGTTTTTATCAAGTGTGCAGTTCCTGATTTGTCCAGCCTGTACAACTAATTTTAACGTGAGACTTCAGAGATGAACATTACACTTGCCCTTGGAAACGGTGCTCACAGAGTCTCCATGGAAATTTCTGACAGTGTGTGGTTTGTCTCCTCCTTGCTTCAAACCCAGCCATGGTTTTTGTGATAAAAATTGTAAAGTGTGTAGTGGCTTTCCTGGATAGAGCACAGGGCAAATGGACTGGAAAAGTGCAGGAGTAGTTTTAGAGCTGTAGGAGTGAGGCAGAGACAGCTGTCAATAGATGTGGATTTCCATAAGCAATTCAACAGATGCCAATTCAATGTGGTTTTTTTTCTTAGCTTTGATGAACAATCAGAAAACAAGGATGGTTATGATCTGGTTGTTATAACTGAGATTTTACAGCGTGCCCTATGTGTTATTTTTCACTATTTTAGTTGATGTTTTCTTGAATCTTGATAACAGCCTGATTAAAAAGATAGATAAAAGTAAACTAACATATTAGGCCAAGTGCTAAAAATTGCAGTCTCCATTAGAAAGGGGTTAAAAAATTACAACCATCACTAATTCCTTTGTAGGTCATTGATAACTCATCAGTGACTGGATTTCTATGCTATAACTGCTCAAGTTTGTAAAAATTCAGAGAGTTCTGCCTTGAAACATGACTTCAAGAATTCTTGAAGGTGGGGTTGTGTTGGAGATTTGCCTTGATGACACAAACAAATCTCACCATCTTTGAGTAAAGAAATCCATTAAACTGGAAGGCCTATTTTAACTCAGAATGTGGTTTTTTGGAGGGTTTAGTGTGGTGGGATACAGATTGTCTTTTAAAATTAACCCCCAGTGGATTATTAACTATTTGTTCTTGTTGTCCCCATGAGTGTGCAGCTGTTCTGCAGGTGTTGCCTGATGTGGCCCACGGGGATTTTTCCCGTCGCACAAACAATAATGTTACAATATCAATACTCAGAAAGCCGAGTTAATTCTGCAATATTTTACCAGAACAATGCATTTGTTCTCTAAATGAGGCATTGCAGTTTGCATTATTGTGCCATAAAATCTCTTATTTTTCCAGATAAATTGAAATGTTATTGTCTTCGGAATAGCATGGCTGCTTATTTACATTCCAGTTAAAATGTAAACTAGATAAACCTGGTGAATTATTCATTGAAAAAATAAAAACAAAAGGGCAAAATTCAAGGTTTAATTTGAGGATCAAAACCAGAGATGGTAATAGAAGAAATTTCATCATTTTGCTGCAGAACTCTTCTGCTGGTACTTGTACTAAAACGTGCAAAATATCTGTGGTATAACTGCCTGTATTTCTTCATCCTCAAGAGCTTATACAATTTACTAGTACAAACTTTTCTTTAACTGGTTTTGAGTGGAAAATAAACATTTTATTACAGACAGCATTATTTTATCATTATATTAAAGATAACTGTCCTCTGACTGCATGTAAGAAGTAGCAATAAGCATTTAGGGAGACATCTAAAATCCCTGAAATATTAAAAAAAAACCAAAAAGACCCCACCTTCATACACAAATAACTTCAGATTCATATTTAGCAATAGGTTACTGGTTTTATTCCGGTAAGCACTTTATACAAACTTGAAAACTGCTGTGGGAAGCAAACTTTGAACTTTATTGTTGTAGCTTAGACTCTGGTAATTATAAATATTTTTAGCAGTGTTTTGCCTTACATTGGTATTCAAAAGGTGAATTAATGGTTTTACAAAGCCAGCCATTACTGATTCCAATCCTTTTAGCAATAGAGAAACCTTCTCATCCTTTGATAATCTTCATTAATTACCCCGTGGCTGCATTTTATTTCTGGTGTGAACTTTGCTCGCTTCCACCACCAGATACAAATCTAAATTTATTTTTTTTTCTCGGGCAGGCTTATGGGGACCATGATTTTTTTTCACTCCTGGAAATAAGTGTTAATGACTTTGTATGAACAGGGATTCTCAGGTTGCAGCTGAAAGTTTGCTCATCTCCTCCCAGCAGTGTGGACACCAGCTCCATGCAGTGCTTTGTAAGAGTGCTGTGTGTAGGAGGAGGAAAGCAAACCCAACATTCTCAGTACATTTCTGAGGGCTGGATTTAGCTCTCACACTTAGGCCTTTTTGGGGCACCAGCAGAGTCAGGTCCACATGAGTTCAGTGTCTTGCAGGGAGGGTTTTTGTTGCCAGCTTGGCTGCTGCTCCTGCCCTGCCAGGGAGCCTCCCCTTTGGCAGGAGAACAGCCAGGCTGGGAGCTGCTCTGTTCCTAGACAGCACCTACTTTGGGCTTGGATCAACTCTGCAAACATCTTTTTAATGATGAGGGGTTTGCCAAAGCCGCAGCAGCACTGCAGTGTTTGAGCTTCGAGAGAGGGAGTTCCTGGCCAGGGCAGGGGCGTGGAACTGGATGGTCTTTGGTTCCTTCCAACACAAACCATTCTGGGATTTTTTATATATATACACACAGCACCAGTCTGGGCAGCCCTGTTTTTAAATCTGTATATTTAATTGACACATAGTTTGATCTAACCAAGCATTAGAGGAAAAAGCTTGTTTCTATGAACCAGTTACTCGTCATCCTCTTGGTGACATCTGTAAATGATGTCTATTGAGCACCAGCAAGCCCCTGCTTAAAATGCAAGCTCTCAGAGTCCAAAGGACACTTTCTTCCTGTTCTGCTTTTGGAATTGTCCTGCTGAAGTGTAGCTACAGATGTACTGGAGGGTTGGGACAATGGGCTCTTGGAAAAAGAGCAGCTGTGGTACAAGTGTAGAACAGCCTGGTGTATCTGTGCAGCGTCTGACC